>WAAG01074445.1:33480-56886 GCA_013390105.1 Tichodroma muraria
CTGAGGGGAGGGGTCTGGACTGAGCGGAGGGGTCTGGCCTGAGGGGAGGGGTCTGACCTGAGGGGAAGGGTCTGGACTGAGGGGAGGGGTCTGACCTGTGGGGAAGGGGCGGAACAGCGGGGGAGTCTGGCGAGGGGAGCCGAGGGGGATCTGACTCGACGGGAGGCTCGGATGTGAGAAGGGGCCGCCGCTCTTCTTCCGCTCCGTGACAGGTGCTAGTTCAGAGGGAACCTGTGCACCAAGCCTGTTTGTTTGGGTTGATTTGAAATCATTTTATGTCAGTGTTCACGTATCGTCCCTTCTGATGTGCACTATTTTTTCAGGTACTAGGTTGTTCCAGTGTCCCGTGATTCCCCCTCCAGTTTGATTCACCAGACGAGATTCTGCTTTTTTATCTTCTGCTGTAAGACTCTGGGTAGGATTTCACAGCTGTGAATGAGAGTAGACCTATTGAGACACTGCACTTCTGGGAAATACATTGAAAACTTAATCAATCAAATAAGGTAGCCATGAAAACAAAGCAAATTTTAAATCAAATATAGCATTCGTATCTGCGTTGGGTGAAGACAAAGCCCAGTCATCACCCAGGTAAGGAACCTGGCTGATTCACGCTTCTGCATCTCACGTACCTGGATTTCATTCCCACAGAAGGCAAATGAAAAATCCCTAACTGATGAGTGGCTAAATGTAGCCCCAGAATGGCAGCAGGGCACGGATGGGCTGTCTGACCAGACACACAGCCTTAGACACAACACCACCAGTATAGATGTCATCATATTTTCTAAAATTATTTAGATTCAGCTAGGCCAAAGAAAATTTTATGATCAGATTCTTTAATAAAATTTCACGCTCCTGCAATAACTTTTGATGTTAGCTGTTACTTAAAACAGTTCAGAAATAAATCTATTTTTTTAGAGAGCACATTCCAGTATTCTCACTCTCCATTCACCTTCAGTTATTATCTGTAAGTAAATCCAGTAATTACTAGTTTCATTTTATTTTCAGTTGTTTACACATCTATTTACTCCTAATGGAAGCATTCAGTTATTATATTTCATATTTGTGCATTATTATTTAATCAACCTTGTCAGAATGATATTGAATCCCTAAGACATAATTTTATACAAACAATATTATCTAAAGACGTGACTCTTGAAAAGCAGCCTGCTTACAATGCATTAATTCCCATTCCTACTGAGGAACCATGCAGTATGAAATTAGTAGTTTGGGAGCTTAAATTGCAGAATTTATCATATCACCGTGTCAGAAATGAAATAGCAATGACTTAAATTCCTAAACTTAGTTCTTGAGATTTACACAAATCTCAAACCTCCATTGCTCCAACTATGCTAAACTGAGTTTCTATTGCCAAGTTTCCATTGCTCAACTAAGTTTCTTCAAACCATCTTTTGGAATTTTCACCAGGAATATTTTTCTTGTGTAGGAAATGTAGGCTATTCAGGTGAGAATAACCAAAGACTAAAAAGGATTATTCATGAAAAATCAAACTTTCAACTATGAGTGCTAATACTGTACACCACAGGCTTCTGCACAAGTACAGTGCTAACAGGAGAGGTGTAATTAGTGCATCTTTAATAGTGTAAAATAACCTATCTGTAGTAGCTTAATTTGAAAAAATGTGACATTGAGCTGAAAGACACAGTAAATTGCCCCTAAAGCCTAATTAAAGTTGCCTTTATTCTGTTTGTTACTGAGTTTTAGCTTTCCTTCATTCAAGGTCTCACAATTCAAAACGTACAAAATATTTGATTTTGAAGAACTGGGAAGATTTGTTGCTGTGATCTATCTCTGAGGCATAATAGGAATTAAAATGGTCATTTACCCAGGATGGTTGCAACCAGCCAATACTACAAACAGATTTAAAGTCTAGGCACAAATGTGACTAAGCCAACCACTAACCAAGAGGGAGATTTTCTGATTAAGGTTTTTTTTCATAACTGACCCCTATCTGATTTCATTTCTAAAGCTTCTGCTAATCTGGAGGTGCTAACACAAGGTACACCTGCTGGTACTACCCAATGCCATAATTCCTTTCTGTAGTGCCAGTGTGAAAAATAGTCTGTAAAACTCAGCAAAATAACAGGTTTTAATCACAACTATTTAAAACAGACTGCATATATTGTTTTTATGGGGGAAAAAAAAACCTGCAACAAACTGGAAAATAATGATTAAATGAAAAATAAAACAATCAAAAAGTCACGTATTGTAAGATCTGAAGCATACAAAAGGTGAGTAAATCAGGGTATTCATAGCAACATCTGTGCTCAGAATGAGGACAGAAGTCAAGCAATACAAATACAAAAGCTCCCGTTCGGGAGCCAGCAGCCTATTTTACTTTCACACAGGTGGGAAGAATGTTACTCTTTATGGTGTTGCAGATGCATTATGAAAGCCAAGTCTCATTAATAAACCTACCACGAGGGTGTTTTTGGCCCAGAGTAGCATTTTCCTATGACATTCAGCGTAGTCAGATTTTGAAAGCATATCCATTTACCTTCTGTTTTCATAAAAATGTAGGAAATGTGTGGATAAACCAGTTGCAAATAGGAACGTGCTTTTTGTTTAAAAGCTAGTAAATCTGGTAAAGATGTATTAAGGAAAAAAGTTCCAATCTGGTAGCACACACATGCCCAAATTTTCTAAGATTATTTATTAAAAATAAGAACACAACAAAACATTTGGCTGCATTGACACCTACAACAACATTCAGTGATATAACTTGATAATCTTGTAACACTGAGCCTGTAAGTTCATTAAAATTTAAATAGAACTAATAGGATTTTTCCAAAAACCATCTATTACTGAACATGAGAGGATTAGATCCAAAAGCAGATTCTACAGTCTGTCAACTTTAAGAGCCACATTTCCAATAGCAAAATGAAAGCTTTAGGATAAAATTGTATGCCTCTTTTTGCATATGCATAGATGTTTAGACACCTTAATTAATATTTAGGCACACAAGCAGGATTAGCAAACTGTCCATGTTTATTCACACAGTTGTGGTGACAGATTTCATTTAAAATGTTGCTCTAAGTAAGGTGATTAAGCATCTGTGAGCAGAACCAGACTGATGCACAGGAAGCTGCAGCTCGGTTTGCCTTCACTGAACACATCACTCAGAAGCATCAGCACTTTCTCAACACTACCCTGCCAGCAGCCTCAAATCCTCGAGCAGAAAGGACCAGTACTAGAACACTTTGGTTTACCTAACTGGCAGAAATTTTTTATTGTTCTTCCAGATAATGTTTATAAAATATACCATGGGATACCAATTCATTCCATGGAAGCTGCCGGGCAGCCATTATACCACAACAATCGTTGGCATCGTTGACAAACAAACAAGGAAAAGTTCAACATGTCCTAAATAACAGAATGAAGCCACTTTTGATTCTCTACCTGAAACTTGTCTCCTGATCCATTCTTAGGCATTCACAGAATGGGAAATTTTAGCCATATAGACTTTTCCATAGTAAATTCTTATTTTTATTGTCTCTGTGGTTTCATCTTTGATGGTTTGGTGTTTTCAGCTTTGTTAAATGATCTACAAAGCTAACAGACAGAACAGGAGGAATACAGAAGAACTATTCTTCAGTATTCCTACTGAAGAATTTCCTACTGTTATTAGTTTCTTCAGGGAGAAAACATGAAATTCTGTCATCTTGTGGTGCAAGCATTATCTGTTGTAAAACATAATTTATGCTGGAGTCATTATTTCATTCACATTCCTCAAGGGAGATGTAAAAATTACTCTTGAATATTCGAAGTTACACATACACACATAGTTGCTGTCCTGCTGACATCACTGTAAATACTTGTTAACTTAGGCAGAATTTAACCTATTTTTTCTGTTGCAAGCATAGTAGATTTCTAACAGGAAGAAATATTCAAACTACTGAATTTGTAAATCTGATAGAGATTGATTAAATAAAAGGCCACAGAGCAAGTGGTGGAGAAGGGATGGAACAAGCATTACAAAACTGACATTGCACTTAAGGTCAACAAAGACAAGAAACCTGAAGGATTGAAGTGCTTCGGGCTCAGTCCCTATATTTCCAAAGAAATCACTTGTGCGATTTTGATACTGGTAGGTTTATCTGTCCACATGCTTGAAGATTTTTCAGTATCCGTCCTCTTTACTTGAAGACATTAAATTCATTTAAAAAATAAAAAAAATTTAAAAAAAATATAGGCAATTCTATCCTAGCACCATTATTTTATATGACAGTCCTAAACCAGACTTTCATCTGTTACCTGTTCCAGTGTCAAGATCTTGCTACTTTTAAGTGATTAAGAAATAAAACTTCTGAGATTCCTTTGGGAGATAAATTAATTTTCAAAATGCACTTATTCCAGCAGCACTCTGTACGTGTCCTTAAGCCCTTTTGTCACTGCTCGTGGGCAAGGACTGGTACCTCAAAGAGCTGAAAGCTGCGCTTTGTGCACACTCACTGCTCCGCACTTGCAGCTTGCGCTGAGAACACTGGAGGTCACTCCAGCACTGCTCAAGCAACAACTTCCTCCAGAGACAGACCCTGAGCTTCTCCTTGTTCAACAGAATTGGTTAAATACAAGCCACTGTGTGCCTAAGCAACTCTCAGCTGCCTCGGGATTCATTATGCTTTACTGAAATTGCAGATTTTGTCTCGAGGCCTATACGTGAACAAAAGCAGTTGCTGTTTAAATTTAAAAAAAGTAAGTTTTTCTTAGTTCTGCTAGGAAATAAAGGCTCCTAAATTCAGAACACTGAAGTCAGAGATTACAAATTGTGAGACAGAAGGAGCACCGAGTCTGTTTCCAGGCTTCAGTTGTTGTTGCTGGCTCAGGATGTTGCGTGTGTGGTTTAAATGTGCTCACTGCAGCCTGGCAGCAGCGCACGGGCCTGCAGTGGCTGGGCTCTCGGCTTTCACCTCCCAGCAAGGTCTGATGGAGAAAACCGGGCTGGAGCGTTCCCTGGAGCTGCACCCAGCGGTCTCACAGTGGAGGGGCTCCTCCCGTGTGCCTGTCAGCCGTCCAGGGCTTTCCAGGCGGGCAGCTCCAAAGGGCCCCTCGGTCCGTGGCACCTCGCGGAGCTGTGCCCAAAGGACACGGCGGCAGAGCCGCGTCTGTTCAGCCGCAAAGCCCATCCGACAGGGTCCCTCCCTGGCTTTCCCCAGCAACTTCCAGCGGCTCCAGCGCGGCGCGCTGACAGCACCGCTCTTCTCCCTCTGACAGGCCCAGGAACACCGGCTGCTGTCCTCCACATGCCCCGGGCCAGGCTCCAGAGGAAAGTCCTAACTGGCGACTTGCATAAGCCTATTTTAAGACCATTATTAATCCAGAAATATTTCCGGTGCTGAGGCAAGTTAAAACAATTATTAAGAATGCCTCTTGATCAGTAACTCATTAAAAAAAAAAAAAAGGGTGGGAAGCACAGTCACCAATATCACTCCAGCTACTTAAAATAATAAAACAAAAGCTCTGACTATAAGAATGAAAAATCAGGTAAAATTAATATCTTTACCCACTGTAACACAGGTAGAAAGTCAAACGACATTTAATTTCCATTGTACTACTGCTGGCACAATTAACTGTTGCTAGCGTAAAAAAAATATCTACAGCGAATTAAATTACATATAAAGATCGTATGATAGAGACATTTTGTAATAATTGAAAGCAACAGTAAAACCATGAAAAATATTAACGCCACTGAAAGCTAACGCAACACCTAATGGCTACTGTCTCTCGTAGTAGTTCCTGGCTGCCTCCTCCCTGTCAGCCTCAGGTGCGCCGCTTTGATTCGCAGGAGCGGACGCGGCCCCAGCGGGACCCGCNAAATCCAATGGGGTCTCCCCGCGCAGGTTCGAACCCTGCTCGCTGCGGCCCGAAGGGGCTTCGCTTTTTCGTTCTTTCTTGGACTTCTCCTATTCCTTGTCGTGTGTAAGTTTTACTGCTCACGTCTCCTCGCTCGGCTAAAGGCCTCTGCAGCAACACGGCCACGATCTGGGATGGCGCAGAATGGGGCTCCCTGCAAGGGACACAGCGCCTCAGCTGCTCGGGCAGGGTGAGGCCAGAGCACACGGCACTGCCGCGCCCAGCCGGCCCTGGAATGCCACCCTTGAAGGAGACTCCACAGCCCCCCCGGGCAGTGTCCCGGTGCTCGGTCACTGCACAGGAGAGAGCTCTTCCTCGTGTTCGGGTGGAAGTTCCTGTGCGGCAGTTTCTGGCCATTGCCTCCGGTCCCATTGCTTGGCACCAGCGAGCAGAGCCTGGCTCCATCTTCTTGACACCCCCCTTTGGATATTTATCCGCATTAAAGAGGCCTCCTCTCAGCCACCTCTGTTACACCGAACGGGCCCAGCTCCATCAGCCTTTCCTCATGAGAGATGTTCCAGTTCCCTCATCATCTTTGTTGTCCTATGATATTTATCCTACCGCAGCTCATCAGGCCACGCCTACCTGCTCCTCCCCCAGCCCTGCCAGAGAGAAGGGTAGTGCCGAAGCTGCAGCAGGTCCCAGGGCAAGCTTTGGGAATTGCATCCACGAGCAGTGACGAGAGCCCTGGATAGAGGTGAGAGAAGTGCACCTGGGGCCCGGTGCTTTCAGCAGCTCACCTCCCAGGCCAGGCCGTGTCCAGCTGCAAAGCTCAGGATTCATCCAATGGCTTACACGCAAATAGTGCCTGATTCGCCCAAAGGTCTCTTGTTCTGCCCCCGCGTACTACAGCTGATATAAAATAAATTAAATCTTGCCAGCACAAGGCTTCTCTCTAAGGAATGGGCTTGCTCCATCAAACCTTGCCTTTCCTGAAGGAAGCTGGTCTGATTCCTCCTGGACCTCCAGTGAGGGGGGCCCTCCATCCTCTTTTCCTGCCTTTTATGACCTCCTGCACATGCATGATGCACATACACACACAATATGGTGATGAAGGGGGAAAAAAACCCACAGAAGTTATTATGCCATTAATAACCAGAAAAACAAAACAAGGCAGCATTCCCCAATCGTTTCTGATCAGCTTAAACTGAGCCCTCACCACTCAGATGCGTCAGTCTCCTCCTACGTGCGGCCCCAGCGCTCGCGAAGGGGTGAAAACTTGGCAACTCTGCCAACAGCAGGGGGAGCGTGAGCACTGGGCCGCAGAAAACTACCCAGCATAAACTGACTGATAATCATCTGCCCATCTGACAGTGACACAGCCCAACAGCCTACCGAGCGGCTTTATCTTTTGCTGTGTAATTTCATCAGCTTTACAACAGCCTCACTGATTACACTTTCATATCCTGAAGTGAGAGATGAGCCTGCTGGGAAGGTAAGATAGCAATATTCATGCTCAGGAAATTAAAGATACTGTGTATCTCTTTTAATAATCAGGATACTTGCTTCTATCATAGAACACATAAATTAACTGCCTTTTTTAAAAATCTCATTTAAAGAGAAAAACAAACAATCAGGAAATGACCTTACCTATCATTCAGCATTACTCAGCCTGAGACTTTGTCATATACTGTCTGTATTCATCGTCCAAACTAACTCTTACACTGTCACTTGGCAAATGTTGGCAAAGTAACTTGGCAAATACTGGCAAAACAAAAAGGTTGAGAATGTTTTAATTCTTGACAAACTTACATATTCTGCACTTGCACGAGTATAATAGCAGCAAATAAAGATATAATAATTCCATATAATTGCAGAATCCCCCTATGCTATTCAGTTTCACTGTAAATAACTGGCTAAATAGTTGCTAAATTTCTGTTTGAAATAGTTTCAAAGACCTAGAAACACAGCATTGAACAACACACCCCATTCTCTGTATTTTATCATCATTATCACCATACACCTGCACCCCATGTGCTGTCTCATAACATCCAAATGAAAACTCCTCAGCCTCCACAAGTCCAGCAATGGCCAGATTTTATCACTTTAACACTTTTGACTGGACTCCAGAGGATCTGGGCTCACCTCACAACTCTGTTTATTTTCATAGCAAATCGTTCAGAGCTACAACACAGCACAGTAAATCAGAGCGTACCCAAATCATTCAGGACCCTTTATTGCCCACCTAAGCAACTCACAAGGGGAGCTAGAGAAGAAAATAGGAACTCACCATGTCTTGCAGAAACCTCCCCTCCTCCAACCTGAAACTCCCAGGCCCTAATCTAATAAACAGTGTCTGGGTTTGGTGCTGTTGGTCCCCACCCCCATAGACAACCCTTTCCTGCTGTTTCCACTTTGCAAAGAGAGTTAAAATTCTCAGTGGGCCCCTGAAAACCACAAACACCTGACTCTGTTTGCCTTAATCACACCTTCACAGAACCTGAGATCCACCTCACAACCCCTGCCCCAGTTAAAGTTTCAGCATGTGAATTATGTCTGGTGCTCACCAGTGCAGGGGCCAAAGCACCACATTACTGCTGATGGAATGTCAGGCAGGAGATTCATTGGATCTTTTCATGATACTAGCAAAAAATTTCCAAAAGTACCATATATTTAAAGAAACAGATAAGCAGTTTATGCTTGGGGTGTGGACCTTGAATGATCTAACACTGACTAATTTGTCAGGTGCTTGTTTCTTTACCTTCTAACCTGAGGGAGAACTGGGCTGCCACTCATTCCAGTTAACTGTTGTTACTGGCCAACAGGTCAGGTCTCACCTGGTTTTAGGGAATAAAAGGCAAAACAGGCTGCTCAGGCTCCTCTTGTTTTCCAAAACTCTGGGTTTGCTCTGTTAGCAATAGATTCATTCAACTCAAGAAATACAGAAAAATGGACCATTTCAAGTTTAACATGTACAGAAATAGAAAAAAAGTCTGTACTGGTGGCACTGGTGTACTGGAGCACCAGTTAGAACATGCCCTCCTCATGAGGGCAAATACAAATTACAGGACTGATCTTGAGCAGGTTGTTGCAAAACACAACTTTGCCATGAGCTTTTACTGAGCCTTCCAAATATCTGCAATTATTCGTCCAGAACAAACATCCAAAGGTTCTTAGCCAAAACCAACCACGCAATAATTGGCTAATAATGACATCGGTTTTAATGACACAAACTATTAGTTTGCTGTTCAAAGGTCTATTGTATGTCCACTTCTCAAGGGAAACCAGCTCATTAGGTGCTAAATCATCCATCTAACTCTTACCTTTACTGGCAAGGGAAGTGGGCAGAGGAAATCTGGGCTGCCATCTGATTCAAAGTGCTCCAGCTGGCTGCATTCCCATCTTTTTGTTAGAGAGAAAATTGTTCCCTATTACTTAGTATCCTCCACATACAGCAAGAGTTTTTACTGTTACTCCTGTCTGACATTGTTTACAGTCCCTCTATATAAAACGGACCAGAAGCCTTTCATGAGCAAATACCTTCGTATGAAGTAAAGCAGCAAAAGCACTAGAAAAAACCAAACCAGTTGCATTTAACAAATGTTGCAGAGAATTACTAATCTCATCTCTATAATGTTTTCAGCTGCAAAATATGCAAGGGGAAAGCATGTAAAATTAAAGATGATGTGCTATAAAACTGCCTCTTGGTACCAATGCCATCCACTCTAGGGTCAGTGTGGCTGTATCACCACAACATCAGCACTCTGAGCTTTTACAAACCGGGACCAACACAGGCAGCACTGACACTGGGAGCAGCACGGTAACTCCGGCAGCACAGCCCAGCCCTCCAGGGAGAGACGGACATCAGATTGTTACCACGTGGGGGCAACACAGGTTACACTTTCCATTGCACTGCCTGAGATTCATAACTGGACTCCTTAAGCTTTTACCCACTGAGATGACAAATAACAAGAAATTCCAAACGAATCTCTGTGGTGGGTGGAGGATTTAATTAAAAAGATTAAAGCAACTCCTTTGCTGTATATGCATGAAGTTTTATTTGCTGCTGATGGAATTATCTGCCTGCACAAAACCACAATGTCAATACCTGACATATTAGCCAAGTTTGCAAAGAAGAAAACAAACACAAAATAAATAAACAACAACACAGAACTTGAAAAGTTGCCCAAAGTATCAAAAACTTTTCATGTGAGATTTTGTACACATTAGTGCTGACTAATCTGATTTTTCATTCCTCACTGTACAAAACCCTGGTAAAACCATGTCTAGCACACCTCAGCAGGGAGGGGAATTGCTGTGAAGCCACAGGGCAGTGCTGGTACACCAACACAGGGGATCAGTTTTCCACCAATACATTTTAAGACAAAAATTGCTATCTGGAGAAGTTCTGGAACTACCTTCCAAAACAAACAGCTGGTGCAAAAAGCATTCTTGTTAAGGTAGAAGGCAAGTGATTTTTAGGAGTGCTTGATCTGTCACAGAGACCTTGGATAACAAGAACGTTCTTATTTCATCTATAACATAAGATCACAACTCTCCTACAAGTTCATAATGAGTACATTATAAACCACTGCAGTGAGTACAATGCAGAGGAGAAGTGAAGCAGAGCACAGAGTTGCACAAGAAGCACAGTTGTGTTTAGAGTTCATTTTCATAAATCTTTTGGAAAATCCTCGCTGAGTAGGATACCCTGGAGCCCAGGATTCTACTCAGAGTATGTTTTTTATAATATCACACCATTGAGAGAAATATTAATCACTACACAATATTTGAGAATACAAGAAACAATATATAAGATGTTAGATAACTTCACAAAATCACTTTATGTTAATACTGAAAAGGGCTTTGCTTATTGAACAGAAAAACCTTCATCTGTAATGCTCACAACGTGTGATATATCAGTATTTAGACATTGACTGGAACAACACATTACAAACAAAAAATACAAAATACAAATAACTTATAACTGCTTGCAAAAGAAAGAATACTGAACTGCTGAATGGATGATCTCATGCTCCTGTGTGTTTCTCATTTCAGATCTCATAGTTTCTGAATTTCCTCAGAAGGTCTGATGGAGCATCGCCTGACCAACGGAAACGCAAGTGCCAGTAATTCCCCTCTGAAAATCCTGAGGAGGAAAACAAGAGAAAGACAACTAAATTATTAAAACATGCACAAAATTAAATTTTCCGAAATAATACTTGATAGTCTCCCAGAAAAAAAGAAAAGCGGTCACTTGCAGTTCTCTTGACCAGCACTGACAAATACAAGCACTGAGCTCTTGGCACATTGGAACAAGAACTCAAACTCCAACCTTCAGGACAGAGATCAGCTGGGAAGGGTCCAGAGGAGAAAGCAAGGACCCTGGCAGTCCCTAAAGAGGCCTCACAAAGGAAAACTGAGCAAATGGCATTGGCTTCATCTAAGGAAGGAGATGGAGATGGAGATGGTGATGTGATAAATGTGCAAGTACGTGATCTGGGGCCTTTTAATACTAAAACGTGACCTTCCTTTTACAGCAAACTGAATCCTAGGAGCAGAACTGTGTTCAAATCTCTTGTTTGAGCTGAAATAGCCACGTAGGTGGTAGTCCAGAATCCATCCAGGCCAGCAGACAGGAACAGACAATGCCAACAGTTCCAAAGTGGAACCCAATATATAAATTTTTGCTGGACCAAAACGAAAACATTATCAACACCCTAACATTGGGTATAAACACTGAAGTGCATGCACACCCTGTCAAATATAATTAATATTAACATTTATTAATGTAAATATATGCCACTGGATAAATGAAGTAGGCACTTGATGAGTTTGATGGTTTTCCCATTCAAATATCTGGAAATTAAATTTAAATTAAAAAAATAAAATTGCGAAAGAAGATGCCTGCAAAGAAAATTCATCATTACAAGGAACAAAGTCATGTCTTCTTTACTTCAAAATTTTACTGTTCTACAAAGGATACAGTGATGATTTAATTACCAAAAAAAAGAGCAAATAGTATGAAGTTATAGAGCATAATTTTTCAAAATCAAGTTTTCAGTTAGGCCTGGCATACACTTCTTTGTAGAATTTTCTTGTCTATTTTCTGCATTCCACAAATGTTTGGGATTACAATAGGTTTTGCTACCCTCACAGTTCACCCTAATTTCCCGTTTCAAACTGGGGAGAAATGACAGGACTTAGTTTAGCAATAGCTCTCTGCTACCATGGGCCTAGGATTATGAAACTCTTGAAGGATCAGGCAGCACAGAGGTTGCCCATGGTGCTAAGGAAGCTTTGATCAGGCACAGTCACCTAAACCACAGCCAGAAGTGCTGACTGGTAGGTGACACTTTTGAAACACACATTTATTCTGGTGCATACACTACTTAGAAAAAACAAAACTGTTTGAATACAAAAGAAGCCTCCAAGTCTCAAATTTTAGACCTCGTTAACTTATCAGATGCAAACTGTGCAAAAGTACTGAATGATGGATTTTAGAAAACCCCAAACCTAAATATTTTAACAGTTTTAAAATTTATTTTAAAAAAAAAGTCACTAAAAATGACTGTCTTGTCTTTTTACTTTGCATTTTGATATATCAGAAAAACTAAACTTTCCATTTTGGCTGAAGCATTTGTTTTGCTTCCTTTTTCTCCAGTTGTTGCTTTTACTAGCAAACAAGGAAACTGGGGATAGGGAGGAAGGAGCATCTGAAAACTTCAAAATTAAATAAGTAATCAAAAGCATAAAACCCAAACCAAAAACCCAGCCCAAAACCACATTTAAAAAGCTACAAGTAAAACACACTGTTCTGGAGAAGGCTTTCTCATGACTGAAAGCCCCCGTTTCAGGCCAATCCCTGGATACTGCAATTTTCTGTAACTGCTGTTTTCACTTACTTGGAGAATCTGGATTCTTTGAAGACTGTGGTTTCACATCAGGAATTGTAACATCTTCTCGCTCCCTGCTCCCTTCCAACAATTCTTCTCCACTGCTTTCCGTCTGTTGGGTCCACATCTCATCAGTTATGTTTTTGGTATTGCCAAAGTCAGGAGCTTCCAGCATTTGGTCCTTCTTACTTTGGACTGCCCAGTGCATCGACTAAAGGAATGCAAACATAACAAAGAACTAAGCCCTATGTTTTAAGGGGGTTTTAATTACTTTTTATTTCTTATATTGCTGTAATGAATGGTTAAACAAAGCACACTGAGAAGCCTGCAGGTTAACAGGATAGAGGAAAGCATGGTTACATGTCACAAACAGCATTGGAGAGGACACTTTATGTCAGGTGCGGGTGAAGAACAAAATGTACATCAGAATTTTAAGGGCCTTTTGTCCAGCTTCTTCTGTCATGAATTCAGACATTTTTTAAGAGTGCTTCAGTGACCTCAGAAATGTTCAATTTTCAAAGCTGTCTTTTGACTTCAAAGTACCCTTTGAAAGCAAGGCAATTTGAAAAGATTTATTATTCAAGTCTGTGGAATAACATCTGTTTGGAACTGAACTAAGCTTAATTGGATACTTCTTGCAAACATTCAAGCTCAGGCATAATGCTATAGTTGAAGTATCTCAAACTTCTCTCCTAAGCAGAATTGAGATGGGCAGAATTGTCACAGGAAACTTTTATTCACCTGCCTTAAAATAGGACCATGTAGCCTTGTAACTATCATTCACTCAGATAAGGCAGGAAAAAATAGTCCAATACTATGGAACTGAGATCTACTAGGGGCACGCTACCAAATCTTCTTAATAGCAAAATCAGGAGGGAAATCATCCAAAAAACTCCTCTGTCCCAGGTCAATCCACCAGCCTACCAGGGCCCCTTCCAAAGGGGCCTACCACCCTTACCACAGAGGTGGGCCACCAGCTTACCTCTGTGGGAAGCCCAGGGTACCAAGGAAATACCTTCTGGATTTTTTCAGTAAGATCTTTATTTAATCAGACAGCATGAAAACCTATCTGATAAGCAATATACCAAGAGGAGAATATATTATAAAAAGGTCCCAGCTTTAACCTGACTTTGAAAATAAATAAGTTTCCTACAAAAGCAAAGTGAGCTGAAGCATTTGAAAACAATCCTTAAGTTACTTAAAATTCCCTAACAAGCAACTCGATAAATTCACTGTAAAACTACAGGCCTAACACCTTGCTGTGAATGGGCTTCTGAAGCCCTCCAATAATTCCTGAATTTCCTTAACACCCGTAGTGCAGGAATCTCTCTGGACTATTGCCACGCCCAGACCCCGGCACGGCAGCAGAACTCACAACCACAACTCATCCCCTGACTCTCTGCACTTCTTTGTGTGGGCCAGCCCCACCACCCCCCGCTCCTCAGGGCCCAAACTCAGCACCACCGACCGTTTTCACGGAGCTGCTCAGGGCCTCCCACTGCCGGAACGGGATGGTGACCTTGCTCCGGCGCCAGTAATCGTAACGCGCCCGGCTCTCTGCGTTAGTCAGAGTCTCCTTGGCTTGCTGCAGCTTCTGGAAACTCTCCACTGGGACACAGACCAAAAGGACACTAAAGACAATGTTTGTTTGGCAAAGGAATGAATTCAGATGCAAAAGGGGATCTGCCAGCAACGGCTCAGAGCAAAGTAGAGGAGAAGGCAGAAGGAGGAGCAGGTGGCCAAGGGATGTGGTTCTGGTTCCAGCTTGCACAGTTCTGACTGGCTTTAGGATCACAGCACCTTTGGTGGACTGACACCCTTGCAAATCAGGACTAAAATGTTTCTTTGTCTACCAGCTTCGAAAGTTCCTAAATTTGAGAGAAACTTACAGACTACACAGGTGAAAGACACAAGCCAGCCCCTGCAGACCACCTTAAAAAGGGAAATTAGAGCAACAGTGCTTAGAAGGAATACACTGAGATCTACAGGAGGCAGAGCAGAGCACAGCAGCAAGAACCATGAGCAAGGAGAAAAAAAGATGAGCAGGAACTGACAAACAAGAACAATAATCTAAATATAGTTCAGGTTAATTAACTTGTGCATGTTATTAGCTGTGTTTTTTACATATGCTAAAATGTTATCCAGACTACATGAGAGAGCTCTCACTTTTCCCTGCAGGGTTATTTTTCATGGAATGGTTACTAAGGATGCAGCTGCATGTTACTATTTGTGGAAGGGTTATGAAGATTTAGACTTTATCTATGACTCACTTATGTTACAGTGATCTATATTTACTATTATTCATTTATTCCAGTTTACAAATTAGAGAGAGTAGTTTTTCTTTTGAAATACACTACACCCAAACACTAATCAAAATTGATAACTATAAATCAAACAAAAGATGACAGGCTGAGGAAACAATTGTATTAGGTTTCCTTTTCCTAGTGTTACTAGTTTTCAACAAATAAAGAGTTTTTTGTTAAGCTTTAAGCTGATGAAATAAAAAACAAAGTAAACTCTCACTAGTACTGTAAAAAGATATTTAAAGTAAATAAGGCATGTTCAGGTAAAGAGAGAATATAACATTTCTTTGTGACAAGCAAAGCTGCTCTGATATTTGGCACTTGGCTGCTCTTTTTGCAGCTCAGCCTTGGTGAGCTCTGCCCGGGCCTCTCTGTGGTTATGAATGGGTCAAAATTGGCTCCAAATAACTCAGGTGCTGCTCAGCCCTCCCAGCTCTGAGGAGCTGCCCCCTCTCGTCAACACAAACATCAGCTGCTGTTCTGCAAACAGCTCCTCGTGGGGCTGGCTTCTCTTCACCTCCAGTCACTGAATTCCATTAAAAGAAAATAAAGCACATTTTATGTGTTCCTGGCAGTAAATTCACCGATTGACACAGGTGTGGCACTTGAAGGCCACTGAGTGTGGAAGTGCACCAACTCCATGGGTCTAGGAAGGGACACACTTCAGAAACAAATTCTGTATTAAAAGACGTTCTACTGTAGAAAGAAAAAAAATTCAAGGTCCTAGCAATCAAAAAAATCCAACAAGTGTCTTCCTGCTCTATCACAGAGAGAGGAGTGTGCAAGTCTTAGAAAGAATATCACAAGCTTGCTATTTAAATAGAACATGCTCAATGCACATGATAATTAAAATATATTGAGGGGAAATAAAGTTTTAAGGCTGAATTTAGTATCTTGGCCATGCTAATAGAAGAAAAAAAAATACATTGTTTTTAGACAGGAAAGAATACATACCTGCTTTGGGGTTTCCAGGATGCTTGTCAGGATGACATTCAAGGGCTTTGATCTTATATTCAGCAAGAATCTGTTCAACCTAAACAAAATATTGAGACAAAGTGAGCAAACACAGAAAAGATTTGCAAATTTTCTGTTTGAAAGAGGCTGGGAGGAACAACCAAGAGTGCTGAAAGATTTTGTCCCGTTCAATTCTTACAAGCTTTAGTACAAGCAAAGTAGGTAACAACAACCATCTCCCAGTGACACTGCTTATTTAATCTCACTTCCATGCACTCATCCTTAGTCTTGTGACATCCTTCTTTTTCTGAGGCTCAGTCATCCAACATGGCTCTAGAAAAATGTGCAAAGACCTTCAACCAGAGAGGCAAAATGCATCACTTCAGTTGCTCTTTACTTTGTTTAATCAACTCTAACTTTCAAGAGAGGAAAGCAGGAACCAAAGGCTCTCTGTATTGCTGAAGATCAATTTGTGGGTTTAGGTGGCTTCCTCCATAAACTCTTCACAGGAAATTCAGCCAGCACCCCATGAGGTTTCCATCTTGGATACCCCAAGATAACTTGCTCGATAACCAGTAGTTCACATTCTTTCTTCAAGTTAATTTTCCATGCAAAAAGGTTGGCTTGGAGTATAATAGGTTTACAATCAACATTAGAATATTGGCATGTATTAGTTTATCAGTTAACTGCAAGTTCCCACACAGTTTGTTATACCATAAAGTATTACAAACACTGGAAAAACTACGACATGTTAACAGTTACAATACAGGAAGCCACTGGAGTGGGCATCAGCTTAGATTTTCAAATGTTTAGTGCTTTTCCAAGTATCTTGCTGGTTCTTATAATTCAGAAGCCAAAACTTCTTTATATCATTCCAGTTCAGCTGAAGCTTTCACAATTTGTCCTAAAGTATCAAATAATTACCATTCTTTCCCATACTACAAAGACTGTTAATACAAATTTTTCATTTGTCAAACCATGACAGCCACATACAATTTAAATTATTTACATCAAAATTAAGTCTCATAACATTTTTTTTGTTTAGAATAAAATTACAGTTCACTCAACTAGCTGGACAAATCTTGTTGGCATAATCTGAGAAAAAAATGTGGTCTACAGTAGTATCTTAAGGATTCTACACTTTTCCCTCTGCTCAGTAGCTCCTTCCAGAGGGACAGGTGTAACGTGGTGTATCTGCAGTGAGACACTTTAAAACACATAGAGTGTACAGAGAACTTGGTGAGACTGGTTACTGTATAGCCAGCTACCATCTAAAAAACTGAGTTACTTAAAGGGGAACTTTAAAGTTAAAATGTGTACAGAAGGTTAAAACGTAGCAGAAGGGTAGCACAGAAGTCTTCAGCTTAAAAAAAATCAGTAGAAAGAAAAGTTTATAGGAAGTTTATATAACATACATGAAATTAATATAAAATATATAGTGAGGTGTTTTACCAAGGAAGATATCCAATACCCTATATATATATATATATACTGTACATGAACAGCATTGTTCTTGAAGAAGGATGGAGATTAAATCTCCCCTCTTCCTGTCACATCTGAAGATGAAGTAGGTGTCTGTGACCTCAATTCTACCAGAAATTGAGAATGAACCTGGTTTGTGTTTACTTGAATATGGCAAAAAATCTGTAGAAATGGAGTGTATTTCTGCTTAAATTTAACCAGGCCCAGCCAAAAGTAGGATATTCAACAGCTTCGATGAAAATGCTATAGGCTGGGAGTGTGCTGTGCATGCCCAAAGTAGCCTGTGCCAAATCCTTGACTCCTGTAGTGAGACTGAAAAATCCCTGTAAAGCTCCAAGTTTCTGTAAGAACCCAGAAGAGCTGTACAGGGTCCTGAGAGGAGGCGATCCTGGGGCTCAGTCAGCCTGGGATCTCCAGGGTCTTTCTCTCGTGTCAAAAACAGTGCAGCAACATCTGCTGCTTCTCCCAACAAATAATACTTGACAGCTTGTTGTTCAGGACCCATTAGCATTTATTCCAGCTTTCTAATTTCATTTTCAAGCAATCTGAAAAACCATTATCACATGTACTTGAACTGTTCATTAACTGCTAACCCCTAAAGGAATTAGCGTGGGTAGAAAACGAGAAACACTATCTGTGAAACAAGGCTGCGTGGAGACTTAAGCACTGCCCTCTGCTGGGCTCACTCCTAGGAGCGTCCTCAGGAGAAGCTTTACATTTCCGCCCGGGACACACCGGAGATGTTTACTCCCGACCACTAGGACAGGTGAGAGCATCTGACCAGATTTACTGAGCGAAAGACAGCTTTTATCTCCACTGAATACATCCCTCATCACAGCAGAGTAATCAAAATCAAAACTCCTTTTCCGAATCAGAAACACAATTCCAGTTAATATAACAGCTAAACTAAAACAAAGAACCCAAAACAACACAGCATACTAGACTAGCAAAAGAAAAGTTGCATGGACACCTTTAACACGATGCACACTTTTTGTAGCTGCAAATGACTCAAAAATAGCTTATCTAAATCTCACTATAAAGCATGTATCTGCTACCAAAACAAATTAGTATTTGAATGTAATTAAAAACAGCATTTAAAAAACGTTAATATGGTAAAAGAGATACTGGTTTTGTTTTCATTTGAACCACTGAATACATTTTTTAAAATATTATGCTATGTATAAAGCCCAAGAAACTCAGCAGCGTTATCGGTATCCTAAAGCTATGAACTTTCATTGTATTACTTGTACATATATAGTTCCTTTTCAGTTTTCAAAAACAATAATATATATTCCAAACTATTATTTGGATGCTGTCAAACACATGCAGTTGGCTCTCTCCATAATCCAGTCCTGTTCTAAGCCTTACTCCAGGCTCTTAATGTCGGAGAAAACACAGGAGAGAAAATTGAGCTTTCCAAGGGAGATCCTACAAGCGGCAAGAAAGAAGGTGCACGAGGCATTTCAAATATTCCTGCCCGCAGAGACACAGCTGCAAATTCCCTGCAGACACACGAGCACGTTCAGACTGAATAAGCTGGCGGGGAGGAGAGGCTCTTACCGTCGATAGCTCATCGCATCCCAGCAAGCCGTAGTAATCCTCCAGGTCCTCCGGGCTGCAGCTCAGGATCGCATCCATCGGCACGGGTGCAGCGGGCTTTTTCCAGCCGGCACGGAGGCTGCTGAGTACAGCGTCAAGCCAGAGCTCACCCAGGAGTCTGAAGTAGCCCAGGGCAACAGGCAGTCCCCAGCCCGGAGAGAGCTCCGTGCGGCGCTTTTGAACGCCGGCAGCTGACACGCACGGGAGCTCCGCGCTGCCATTGGCCCCGCACGGTGCCAGCCCGCCCGCACAGAGCTGCTCTCGCCAACGCTCCCTGGGATTTGTAGTTGCCAGGGTCGCTCCGACGTTAAACTGCGGCTCCCGCCCAGACCGCAGAGCTCTGGACACTGAAACGTGGCAGAGATTTCTCCCTCGCCATCACCTGTGCAGCCACTGCAAACCAGGCACACGCCGAGAGGCTGCCCTGCACCCGAGCCAGTTTCTGTTCAGTTTTTATTTGCAACTTTTGCCACCATCTTCGACCAGATTATTAGATGGGTAACTATAGAAAAGAGTAAGGATTACTTCCAAAATAACAATTACAGGGTGCAAAGTTTGGAGAACAAAGCACCAACCTTGCCAAAGTCTGTCAGAGGTCTGCCAGTCAGCTCAACAAAAAGGGGGCAACCTTCACTCCCTGGAGGCTTCCTCAGGTACAGACACTGCTCAAAACCAAACAGCAACTCCGCATCAGTCACGTCCCACAAATTAAAACTACCCGAGGACGTGAAACACTCAGTGTCTACTATCAAATTAAATACCCTTTCTCATGGCAAATTACTTTCAGATTGTGTGCAAAACATGTTCCTTGTGCAACTCATTTTTCAGTGAGGTGAAATACATTAATTTTAAACTATGATTAATGACCAAGGCCTCAGTGCAACAGTGATCTGGACACCTTTGGAGTCACCCATGATCTGTTGATTTCAAAAGATTACTTCCTAAGCATAACAGAACCATGTGCTGAAGTCCTTCCCCAGGAGCCCTAGGAGTTCTGGTTTTACGCTTCCCACCCCTGCAAGAGCTCTGCAACCCAAGATGTTTCAGGTCATTAAATCCTGACGTTTCCTTAACACTTACAAATAGATGCTGTGAGTAGTTATGCAGTTCTAGATGCAGTGACCTTGCAGGAGAACAGATGCCCAGGATGTGACCAAGGCTGGAACAGGCCATGTGTGAATCAACAAAGGACCCAGTGGCCATTCAGAGCTATTTATGAATAACAAATATATAATTCTTGAATCCACAAGTGCTGTAATTAATAATGATTAACATTAATAATGTTCTGCAATGACATTTAATATTAATCTTCCACCATTTCTCTTCAAGGTTGCATTGTCTGAAACTTTCTACTTTTACTGCATGTTCAGATAGCCTACTAAGATTATAAAATATACAAAGCAACTAAAAGCAATAATATTAAAAGAAAAAGCACAATCCTTGGTGAAACCATTTAAATCTGATCGAAAACTCTACCAACATATTTCTCTGAGTAATTAAAACAATAGAAATTTTTTTTCAACATCGCTACAAGCAGAAGAATTAGCAATTACAAAATTCTCTGTCTCTACCATTCATAACTTAATAACCAGAAAAGTACAGGAAAGAGAGGAAAGTCTTTTAATAACAGAACATGTAAATATTTAAATAGGTTGTACTCTGTGGGAGGACAAAAAACAAACAGCTGTCCCTCCTCCCAACAGCATTCCTGACATCCCTTTCTCTTCCAAGTATTCCTTGTGTATTTGTGTAAGGTGAAAGGGAAGCTCTTTAACCCTTTTCCCCTCCAGCTTTCAGTGGCTACTTCTGTGCTGCCAGGCAGCTGCAGGTCCAAGGGCTGTACTCCAGTGACAATCCTGGGACCCGCCAGCGGCGTGTTCCCAGGGAAAGTGCTCCTGGAGCCTCAGCCCAGCCGGTGCTCCTGCGGTCACACGCACCAGGGCTCTGACCCAAACGGCAGCAGTGCCCACACCCGTGCTCGAGACCCCCGCGCGTGGGGCACAAAGGCCCCCACAGCACAGCAGCAGGACTGTGTCTGGAGAACACCAGGTACACTGAGCAGTAACTCGGCCTTCTGCTGCTCCTGTTGACTTCTGAGGGGAACTCCCAAAGCATCATCCAAAAGGAGAGCGAGAGCAGCCATATGTATTATACAGAGAAAACACAAAGATTAGCCCCGGGACATAAAGTTCTTTTAAAAGGGAATTGCAGCGCAGGAGATGGCACAGACTACTGCCTACACATGCCATGGTTAGTGTTGCTCAGGATGTACAAACTGTTCTGGAAGTGAGGAAATCTTATATTTGTTCTCTGTACCCAACCACCAACAAAAGGTGTCTCTCAGTCCTAACACATATTGACAATTCTGTTTGTTTAGAGCCTAGAGCGAATCTAAATTCTGCTTCAGTGTAACAGGACATTTACCAACAACTTGTAAAATTCATAAATAGCCCTTTAAATAAAACAGTAAGACCTGGAAATCGCTATTTGAATTAATTCCTGTAAAATACATCAAATCTTCCAGGACCACTTCTTCTCAACTGACGTCAGGGCTTTTGCCTCCTGAGGGCAGAGAACACGTTTATGAAAAGTCCAAGGCACAATATAACTCATCTGAGCTTTTGCATGCATCATGCATCTTTGCATGGTGTGCCCCATCCTTGTCCTCACACAAGCTCAGAGCTGCAAAAACAGAAGAGGACTCAAGCACCGCCAAACTGACTTCCCACAATAAGAGTAACCCCTGCAACGCCATCGCTAACGTGGAGAGATGTCTGCAGGATCAGAGGAGGCTTCGGGACCCCTGAGTCGTTCCTGCACCGACAACTCCACGGAAAGCCTCAGATGCTACATCTGCATCACCTGGATTATTTCTTCCTTAGAACTGTCTTCACATAAATAACCACCAAACCAATCTTAAAGCCCCACCTCCCCTTTATATGCTGACAAAAGCATCTTGCATGTGCTTTCTAAGAAATACAGATCTCATCTGAGCTTCCAGAGGCAAGAAGGAAAAAGAACGCTTGCATACAAAGTTGCATAAAACAACAAAGACTTTCTGATCTGGTTACTCTGCAACTTGCTTTGAGAAGCAGGTAGCATGAAAAACTACATATTTTTCAGGGTTGTTAATACCTGAGAGAACCAGGAAAAAAAAAACCAAACCTCCCTCCCCCTACAAAGACCACCTATAAAGTTAATTATCCATAAAGTAATCCCTTTTGAAGCCATATATATAAAAAATGTTAACCCCCTTTTCTTTTTTTAAAAAAAAAAGCTGTTGGTTATCAAGGCCTGCCAAGGGGAAATTCTACCTGTCTAACCTGGGTCCTGCCACTAAATTTAGGAATTCCATTGCATTAAATCCACCAATACTATTCTGCAAATAGCTTGTAATATTAAACAGTAACAACAAAGCAATATTTAAATTTCCATCCACTAGAAGTTTAGACCAAAATTCTACGTTGTGGCAGTCCCGGGAAAAAGGCCGAGTTCTATCCAGTCCAAACTTCCAGGTGGAAAGAAACTATGCCGCGGAAAGGCCGCGCGTGGCACCGCCTGTTCGCTCTGCAGGGATGGTCCCGCTGCAGCGCCCAGGTGGGGCACCAAGGATTGCTCCTACAGTCCACACAACAGGACATCACTGAGAAACCAGGGTGACCAACCGTGCACACCCCTGCAGAGCAGGGAAACACAACGAATTTGGGGCTATTCTTCGAACAAATCCCAACTCTCGCCGCTTACCATCAGGTCTCTCCCATACCACGCAGGCTCCATTCCTAAAGCAGCAGTGGTTTAGACAGGTACTGACCCCCCAGAAAAGCTCCTGCATCCCGGGAGCTCAAGTAACGTGATGCAGAATCCCAAGTGGGGCTAATATGTTATCCAGGAGGATAAGGGGCAACACCTTAGAGTATCCCTGCCAAGAGCGCGCGGTGCCGGTGCGCTCCCTTAGCAGGCAGGCAGCGGCCGTGCCCTGTGAACACCCTCACCCTCAGCTCAGCGTGCTCAGCCCCCGGCCCGGCGGCTGGGAACGGGCTCAGGGGCAGCCCTGCCGGGCGGGGTCCCCCCGGCCGGGTGCCGCGCAGCCCAGTAAAGCGGAGCTCACTCCGGGGAAGGGGTACTGTCTGTCCGATTGTCTGTCCGATACCCTGACGGAGAGCGAGCCCTGAGGGCTTCTCATGCGGCTGCCGAGGAGCGAACAGCGGAGTCGCCATTTGCTAGGAGCCACCGACCCCAGAGGAGGAACGCAGCGGAGCCGCGCGCGCGCTCAGTGCTGGGCAGCGGGCGGGCTGTGAGCAGCACACGGCCGGGCCGGGAAGGGAGGCGGCCGGGCCGGGGCGTGGCGGGCCGGGCCGGGG
>WAAG01074445.1:57358-86349 GCA_013390105.1 Tichodroma muraria
CCCGGGTGTCGCTCGGGGCGCGGTGTCACGGGCCGGCGGCGGGGAGCGAACGCGGGGCGCTGCAGCCGCGGCTCCGCCATCCGGGGCAGCGCCGAGCCGGCCCTGCCAAGGCCTCCCGCGCCTCGTGCCGCACGGGGACAGCGGCTCGGCTCTCCGCCCTGAAAACATTTATTCTGCTGTGTTGCTGGCAACAAGTTATTAAAAATGAAAAATCGTAGCCCGGGTTCCTTTTCATAATCTCTGCCGTCTTAATTATTTTATTTCTGATCCTTAGGAACTTGCACTTAGGCTCAGGAGCAGCAGTCTTGACCTGTTCTTTAAAGAACTGCAAGTGACAGTCTTGGCTAAGGTTTCGGTGACTGCAGCACAAAACTAAACTAGAATCTTTCTAAAAATTTTCTTTCAGATCATATTTGAAGTGTACTGGTGGGCAGCATCACTGTGAAAGTACCTCACAGTACAGACAGATCAGGTTTGGGTTGTTTCTTGTTGGAGTTGTGAAATTTGGTTTTTCTTTTAAAGTGGTGCTTCGGAGAGATTTATCAAAATGTATCAGAAGCTGCATTCTGCCAGTAAGTCTTTACATTTTATTCTGGAATGCAGTTAAAGATATTTTATCTCTAACTCTATAGTAAAACTCTACAGAAAATTTCTGTCTGTGCAAAGCAGTCCAAAAGGAACAGACATAGGATAAACCTGGAATAGCCTCAATTTTTAAAATAATGATCTCTTACCAGTGCCTTCAGGAAGCCTTTTGCTCAGGTCCCTCCAACCCTCAGGTGTGTTTTGCTGTGGCTGGCTTAGTTCTGGCCAGCATTACTCCCTCTGGTCCTCCGAGGAATACACAGGGAGTGTTACAGTTTAAACTGTTACTTTATCCTGCTTGTATCTGTCACTGTTTCTTAAATCCCAGGCACTGTGACTTGTGTGTGAGGAGTCTTCCACAATGTAAGCTTTGATTCTTGATACAGAAGCTGTAAACGTTGCTTAAGTTCAGCTTGCACCTCGCAGTTACTGATGTGTACTAATGCACTTTTTCCTTCTCCAAAATTCTGAATATGTTCACTGACTTCATGCATAATGAGATGGAACTGAAATGCTGTAAATACGTAGATTAATAGGAAATAGTAATGTCCATGAGCACCTGTGGCCTCAGAAGAACAGGACAGCAAGGACCAACAACAAATTTGTCATTGACCTCTTTCTGTTCTAATGAAAAATAACGTATTTATGCCAACAAGGGAAAGGACAACACAACCTCTGAATAAAAAATTATGGTGTTTTGTGGTGTTCTTTATTTGAGAATCAAGTGGAATAACAGCTAAAATAGTGCAGGGGGTTCTTCACATATAGACTGAGAACTACTGTGGTGATTCTTTGCTTTACAGACCGCAACTGAAATTTGTTCTTTGTTCTTATCTCAGATTTTCAACAAATGAAGCTACAGGTGCTGAGGCTATTTCTCATAAAGCCAATAAAAAAGGTTGAGTAGTCTAAGCTCTAATAAGCTGCTCAGGTTGGAATTTAGATTTCCCCTTCAGTAACACAAGTGCCTTGTTCTGCCCTGGGCTCGCTCCTCGAGGTCTGAAGTTAGATTGAGTTACTCTGGCTTAAGGCCACGGGCTGAGCCGAGGTGGCTCGGGCACTCTGAGCCAAACCCAGCTGCAGGGGCAAATGGACTAGGGAAACTTAGTGAAGGTGGTTCAAGGGAGCATGTTCTGTGTCACAACTGAAATATCATCAGTTGTGTTTGTGATCAGCAGTACAGCTCAGCTGCAAGGTAACACCCTCACAAAATCCTGTGAATTTGTTGTAGCAAATTGCACTTGTGGGTTTCTTTCAAAATGCCATTTAAATGCTCTTAAAACCTAATCAAAGATTTGTCTGCACTGGTGGCATGTTTTCTTTTTACTGAGTTTTTTAATGAGCTGAATGCAGTGAGAATTTTAAGAGAAAGACATTTCTAATTATACTTTTAAAAGATCTGGACTTTTTCTGTGGTGAAATATCCATAATGCCCAACACTTCAGAGAATGAGATTTCACCAAGGTCAGCATCCAGCCCTCTGAAGCCCAGCATTGAGGTAGCAAACCCTGCAGTAAATCTACTGACAGCTTGAAAGCATACCTATAAATGTGAAGGAAAATAGACATTTTCTGTGCCTAAGTGACAAAACTGCCAGTTGAGCGTGTGATTTTTGTTTTTGTGATCTGTTTGAGGGTATATTGTGCCCTTGGGCTGGAGTGTAACCCCCTGGTCGTGCTGTCTTGCAGATAACTTGCTCCTCAGCGATGAAATCATAGCTAATGGCTTTCACTCCTGTGACAGTGATGAAGAGGACAGAGCCTCACATGCAAGTTCCAGTGACTGGACCCCAAGACCACGTATAGGTAGAAGCCTGGAGCATGTTCTTAGATGCTGAACAGTCACTTAATTGTCCCCACTATTCAAATTATTTTTCCTATAGCAAAAATATTGGCAGTTAGTGCTTCTGAACAGCTTAGAGGTCTTGGCTGTATTCTGTATGTTATTTAAGGAGTTTAAATAGAATCCCTTGAAACTTACTGTATTTTGATTAAAACTGTCGATGTCTTTTTTTTTTTCCCTTGAATAGAAATCCTGCCATGATCCCTATTAAAAGCATACACACAGACTCACTAAATTAAACTGATTTATGGCATATTTCTAGCCTGCCTACCTAGTATTAATTCTTTAAGGAACAAGAAGATGATCCCTGTATGATTTTAGGACAGTGAGCCCTCATCTCGAGTGTTTCTGGAAAGGTTGATTTAATGGCTTGAGGTCATGTCTGAAATAAGTCGTGTTAGATGACCAAAAAACCAACAAAAATCCATGGATTACTGGGCTCTATGTGTCTGTTTAGAGTGATGGTTTATAATACCATTGGAAAGTATATGTATGTTTGTTGTCTTTTCAGCTTATTCCTGTAAATACCAAATGTTGGGAAAATCCAGTTGGAGACACATTGTAAAAATCCTGTTGCACCTCTAAAAAGAGGCCAAGTTTGCTGTTAACTGGGATTTCTACTTGACTGATATTCTATGAAATCCTTCATGGGTTAACAGAAAATAATGATAAATAAATAAAATGCCCAGCTCTCACTTCAAAGTTTAGACGAAAATACAGGGGTCTGATGAATGGAGCATTAAATTGGATTCATGAAACTACTAGCAAGCATTAATAAATGGAACAATGACTGTGATTATCTGCAGTACTTGACTGTTTTAAATATCTGTATTTCTTCATTTTCTTAGGTCCCTACACTTTTGTTCAGCAGCATCTCATGTTAGGTACAGACCCACGGACGATTCTGAAGGACCTGCTGCCAGAAACGATCCCCCCACCTGAACTGGATGACATGACTCTCTGGCAAATCGTGATAAACATCCTTTCAGAGCCACCAAAAAGGAAGAAGAGGAAAGATATTAACACCATTGATGATGCTGTGAAACTTTTGCAGGAATGCAAGAAGATCATGGTCTTGACTGGAGCTGGGGTAGGTACTGCTGCAACGACACTGTGGAAATATGGAGACAGGTTGGTTCAATACCTCAGTACAGCATGCAGGGATGGGAGCAAGTCAGTGTGCTGGGGGGGAAGAGTCTAGTCCACTACAAGGACTGGAGCTTCCATTGGAAATTACACCATCTCTCTTCTCAGAACAAAATATTCTTAGACAAAAAACTTGTAAAACAGCTGCTTCCATGCAAAGTAGTTACGGAATAAGAACACATTACCTGTCCAGAACATTTTCTATCCTAGTCTTCAGACAAAGGGGATGACTTTTTTAAACAAAATCTCAGTGGATCTGTTAAAATTCCAGATGGAGCTTGAGGGACTAGAAGAATAGGATTTGGAAAGAAAAGAAGAGTTGGGGGACAAAGGAGAATGATGATCATAAGGACAGTTTGATCAGATTTCAGCAGACTGAATCTCACTTAGAGCGCGTGCTGCTCTGTGATGGTGATAAAGCTACTCACTGTTTGACTGAAGAACACTTCTGAAGTGCTGCACATTTGCAGCTCTGTACCTGTGCACCAGATCATTTCTTGCTTCTGTTGTTCACACACAGATGGTGTGATGGTGTGATACAATTCAGAGCAGATGAGTAATTCTGAGTAAATCAGCTTTTAGAAGAGCTCTGCTACTCCCAATACTGCTCTTTCCATACTTCCATGCACCTATTTCTCCTCCTCTTCCCATGCTATTTTGGGGTAATCTGAGACAGATTTCAGTCCTTACTGACTACTACAATGTTTTGATAAGCAATGTTTATCAATAAACAACTTTCATCAAAAGGGGTTTATTCTTCAAAAGTAATATATTTTTCAAAAGCAAGACTATTCTGTTACTATGTTAGCATGTAAAAAAAGTTTAAAATATCAACCACCATATCTAAGCCTGACTTGGCAGATCAGTGAACACTTATTAATTAAATTTAATGCAATAATTCTGTAAATTTTTGTTCACATCTTACAAAACTTCCAGTGGTAAAAGCAAGTTCTGGTATCCTATTACTACCTGTGCAGACTGTACTAAAGGATTTTTTGTCCAATTGTCAAATTTTGTTTCTNATAAATATAGAAAACCCAGCCTGGTTTTGTTGTTAATGTTTCTGAGCACTGAGCATACAGAAATGTGGTTTCCCAGAGCAGTGCTTTATAGTCCAATATGTAGTTTCACTTATTTCCGATTGTAAAAATATATTTCAGGTGTCAGTGTCTTGTGGAATACCTGACTTTAGATCCAGAGATGGCATCTATGCACGCCTTGCTGTAGACTTCCCAGACCTTCCAGATCCTCAAGCAATGTTTGATATAGAATACTTCAGAAAGGATCCCAGGCCGTTTTTTAAGTTTGCAAAGGTATGGTTTTCCAACAGTTCTTGTCTTGGTCAGTAAAGACAAATGACAGTGTTAAAATGCATAACTCACATAAAAACTAGAAACGTTCAGCAACATTCTCTCTCCTTTTTTAAGCTTATTTTACTGTTCCTGTTGTAAGTCCATGCTATACACAACCATTTCAGATGGCTGAGAAGATCTCAGTGATATTAAACAGTTTCAGAAGGAGCGAATCCATCTGTTAGACAAGAAGGAATTGTAGAAGCTGTAGACATTTGGAGAAAAAAAACCAAAACCAGTTGCATTTAGTCTTCAATCTCCTTGTTGCCCGAAAAAAAAAATCAAACCCAAAATGTAAGGATTTCTACAGGACCAGTAAGGACTTGTGAAAATCAGTCAGCACTGGTTATGCTCATTCTTTCTTCCATTTGCTCACAGTTCATACTATTGGTCTGTCATGTCACACAGGTTGGAAAAGAAAACCCAATGCATTCTTTTTCTGCTTGGCTTTCTCTGAAAGCCTCCTATCCAGATACTAACAAATTTTGATGCTCATTAGTATACTCGGTTCCTTTGGGTTTTAATATTAAAAAACCACCACCCCCCACAAACAAAAACCCACCCCAAACCAAAAAAACACAGCAAGCAAAAAAATCAACTTACTGGAAACCTGTTTAGCAGAAAAATCATATCCAATTTAGCTGATACTTTTTAATTTTTACTTTTTTGCTCCTCCTCCTCCTTTTCTATCCATTAGAATACATGTTTCTAGTAATAAATCTTGAGGTTACTTGACACTTACAGAGGAGAGAAAGCTTTCCTATTTCATAATGGTCTCAAAACCAGAAAAAGATCCGAACATTGCTTTTCTGCTGTGTAAAGAACGAAGTCCCAGCTTGCACGGAGAAGTTCATCCTGCTGTGCTGAGAAGCTGAGCGGTGGGAGGAGGAGTTGGATGCCAGAGCAGTGGCAAAGGGCACAGGGAAGGAGCAGGGTAACGGGCTCTGTGATCGCTCAGGACAGCGTCCTGCTCAGGGGAAGACTCTGTGCATCCATTTCCATGCACGGTGTAATGTGCTTCTGAATTCCCCAGGAAATCTACCCGGGACAGTTCCAGCCGTCTCTCTGTCACAAGTTCATCGCTTTGATGGATAAAGAAGGAAAACTCCTCCGCAACTATACTCAGAACATAGACACACTTGAACAGGTGGCAGGAATCCAAAGGATAATACAGTGTCATGGTGAGTTTATTTTCACTTCTTTTCCCTCTGGGAGCTCTTACTGGTGCATGTGACAAGGTAATCGCTGTTGGAATTAAACTTTCTTTCCTTGAATTCCTGTCTCTTGCCAATAAATATTCTGATTTTTAAATGCCGAAATTTTGTTTTAGACAGCTTATGTATTTAAATCAGAAGCGTTTCTCAAGTAGAAATAGCTCCTTTCAGGAATTGAGCTTCACGAAGCGTCTGTATCAGTGAAGATCCGCACCCTGTTGGGACAAGCTTAGACTGTAACTTCTAAAATGCATTTGGTGCTTCTTGATCTGTGTGACAGCATAACATGGAAACCAATCTTGCCATAGGTCCCTCTCACTGCCCATCAATGGAATGCAAGTCTGGGTGTTATCTGACTCTTTATTTAGGTTATATTCCACTGAAACCTTAAAATATCCTGACTCTTCAGTGACTCCACCTCATGTATAAAACATTGAGGATTAATCATCAGTTCGGTTGAACTGAAGATCATCTTGTTACACCTTCAGTGTCATACACATTCTGTAATTATGAGGCCTAATTAAGTGGAATTGCTTTAATTGCTTGATACATGCTTGCCATTTCCAAGGACTTGCATATGTCAAGCTGAAAGTCCAAGGATTAATTTTCAAGAAGAGTATGCAGAAAATTAGTTCTCAAATGCATGTTTGGATCATTTAGTAAACTTCAGACAAATAAATCATCTAAAAGCAGCACTGGCATGTTTGTAAGGCCCATCCATCTAATTGCACCTTTGCGAGGGGCCAAACTCACGTGGTTTCCATACCTACAAAGCTTAGCTCAGTGCCAGATGCGTGGGTTTTGTTCTCCAGGCAGAGCCAGCACAGTCACAGTGCTCTGAATGGGGCCCAAGCAGCACACAGCAGCATCTACCTGACAGCTCCCCAGCCCCAGTGCTGGTTTCCATCTGTGCTTAGTGTGTCACACATTTTCTTTTGGTTGGCATTTCAGCTGAGGCATTTATCACAAACCTCTTACATGGCTGGGTTCTTGCACATCACTGCTGTGCTCAAGCTCCCCATTTTTCCAGTTGCACACCCCAGGGATGGGATCATATGTCCTGTTTGAGGTGATTCTGAATGAAACAGATTCTTTAAAAACATGCTCTGTGCATGGAGATTTTGAGGCCTTTGGAAATTAGCAAAGATGGTTTTGAGCACATCAAGCTTCATCTGACCTACAGCTGCTGCTCTTTACCAAATGGTTGTTGCCTAATGGTGGTGGCTGAAGAAAAACCAAAACTGTTCTGTGGGGGTTCACACTGGTGTATTTATTCTGCTTTTTCCTGTGGCTGGGGCAATGGCAAGTTAATCAGGAGCAGTTAACAAAAAAACTTGCAGTGATTTGGGGAGTTATTATGTGAACCTTCAGACCCATCTGTCACTGCAGACCTACAGTACAGTTCCTCCTATGGAAACTGTGGTGTCTGAGATGCATTCTGCTGTATTTAAAATGGCTCTTGTAGTCAACCAATGCATCTGGAATTAGAATGTATTCCTTGCCATTGCTGGGGATGAGTGAGCAGAGGCCGTGGCCTACTGGCTGGGAATGGCTCATGCCTGGGCACCAAACTTCTGATGGTGAAAAATAATTCACATAATAGAGTTGCAGGGAGGTAGCAGCAGATGCCTCTGAGTTGGGTCTGTGAGCCTGACAGACGTGTCCCTAAGGTACTGTATGAATATCTGAATTACTACCATCAGCTAATTAGAATGAGCAAATAACTGTCATACCTCACATAGTCCTTGGAATCCCTCACACTGAGGGAGCTGCAACACTGAGCAAGGTTTCAGAAGCTGTGCAGTTTGCAGGCCTGCAGGAATCAGCAGACCTGAGCTGCCAGTTGCTCTGCTCCAGGTTTTTCTGTGCTTTCACTCTCTTTGTCTTACCCAGATACAATACCCTGAAAGCATATTGTCTGTACTAATGCATTTTCTTAGTTATTCTGTGCTACGGTTTGTGGAGTTGCTGGGGTTCCTGTGCTGCTGATGCTGTCTGCAGCACCACTGTTGTGTAATGAGAAGGGCACCTTCTGTTCTCTGCTCCTTGGCTGTGTGTGCACAGGTCAGGGGAACAAGAGGACACAGAATCATTTCTGGTGACATGCATGTGGTATGTGGCTACTCCTAAAACAAGATTTCTGCTGACTAACACCTAGAAGAACAACAACTTCTGGTATTCAAAGGATCTCCTCTTAATTTTACATTACCTTTTTTAATGCCTGATTTCTGTAGCACTGCAACGTAACAGCCTTTTTGTCAAAACAGCTTGGGTGCAAGGCCAAATCTGAATGACTGCAAATCCTGATGCTACCATACGGGTTTTTCCCCTCAGGTTCCTTTGCAACAGCTTCCTGCCTGATCTGTAAATACAAAGTTGATTGTGAAGTTGTTCGAGGAGATATTTTCAATCAGGTAAAAAATCTACTTTAACTCACTGCAGCTTTCTAATAATTCTCTCAAAAAAAACCCAAACCAAACCCTGAACCACCACACTGGGATTGCTTACAAGATCTGCTTTTAAGAGCCTCCATATCTCTGCATGTATTTCATAAAACTGCCTCTCTGTATTTTAGCATTTCCTCTGGTATTTAAAAGTGTACTCAAATACTGTACTGCAAAAATTAGTAATGGCAAAAATCAGAACAAAACCTTAAGAGAGTCCATTTTTAATGGCTCCTCTGATAAAAAGTAGAGGTTAAATGGTAAGCAGAAAGTTGGTTTTATACCTGGTTTGTGTTGATCTGAATTTAGAGTCACACTGAGAAAGCATTCTTAGCCTTTTATAACATTGGCTGCCTTTTGAGCATTTACCTGTATTAAAAATGTGTTTCAAACAGCAGCTGATACATGGAGACATTGCTAACCACAGAGCAGGCTCTAAGCAAGGATCAAGTGGGATGTTGGTGTTGCTTCCTTGGAGTCCCGAACGATTCCATGTCCGGGTGTCCAGTGACCCGGGACCAAGGCAGGAGTTGGTTCTGCTCTGTCAGAGCAGATGAACACTTGACTTGGAGAGACCCTCTCTGCCTTTGCCCTTCTTCCCCTTCTTTTGAAGGAACAGAGGTGATGATTCTGTGATCAAAAAGATCTTGTTTATGCAGATGAAAGGGGACTCTTTCTGCAGGCTCACTGGTTTTTATGATAAATGCCTCAGAGTCCACAGTTGCAACTTTAGATGAAAAACATGGAAGGGATGTAAATCCTTCAGGCATTACATTTGAAATGGAATTCAGTGAAAGCCTTTCAGAAGAGATGTTTGAGTTAAGCTTTAAAAAATGTGAATCTCATAAGCCTGAAGCCTTGTAACACTGAGATACTGAATGTGAAATTTGGTTTACTTTGCTTCTCAGAATATTATTTTTAAGAACATCCTACAGATAATTTTTGCTTCTTTACCTCCAGAGCCAGCTGGCTGGAGTTAGATTTTCTCTTTCTAATATATAAAGATTGAGGAAAAAGTTCAAGACTCATTTTAGCCATCTGCTCCTTTTTGGGGAATCCTTTAGTGGGTTTCCCTTGACTGTGGGATTATTGGGTGCTTTCTTGCTTGTGTGCAGGGTGAAGGTTTCCACGACACGAGTTCCTAGCTCTTGTGCTGAATTGCTTCTTATCCCACAAGGCATCCATCCCACAAGGTTTTTCTTTGTTCAAAGACTTTAATTTTTGGGAAAGATAATTTGACACTAGAGGAAGGCCTTTTACTTGTGATATTTTCTACTTTGGAGAGTATTGTCTTCTGTCTCACTACAGGCATCCATAAAACTAATTCTTTCATTTAAACTTTCAACATTCTATATTACTTTTTTCTGCAGCTGTTCTCTGTGTAGTAGGGACTTGTTATGCATTTAAATGTCAGTTTTCAGGTATTTTTTCTATTGCAATGGTAATATGCATATCTTTATAGCTCAGATTTGTAGCTTGTGATGGTTTCTATATGATTGCAGCTCCTTGGATTTATTGTGAGGTGTTATATTTTAACACTACAGCCAAAAAGACTTGAACTATTAGAAGGAAATTGCTCAGTGTTGTCTGTAGATCTATCACTCACCTTCTTGCTTTTCTTCTCTCTTAAAAAGTCTTTTAATAGGAAAGAGTTGAAAGAGGTCTCAAAAATCAGAAAGCTCCCTAGCTCAGGAGAAGAGGGAATCTACTTCACAAACCTAGCTAGTGTTCACTTTTGTTAGTGAAGCAGAATTCTCCTCTATTTCTGGAGGAATTAGAAAAGTTTGAAATGGAGACCAAGCAAGTTCTGGCCTCTGTTCTTGTCCTGTATGCTCTTAGCCAGCTGCCTGCCACAGGTTACACACACAAAACTCCTGCTTTGTGTATGTAACACATGTAACCTTTTGGAGGAGAAACTCCAGGTAAAGCTCTACAAAAGACTCTTGGATTAGGACAGGGTTTGTATCAGGTCCTCAACTGGAACCTGACAGTGGAATCTAAGTTTTTGCTCCGAGTCAACTAAGAAAAATCCATTCCTGTCAAATGGGAGGTGTGCTCAGTTGGTGTTGAGCACGACTGCTGGACTTTGGCTTGTGGTATAGATCTGTCTGGTTTCTCCCTCTTTATTCCTGCTGGAGCTTTATTTCCCCGAGCAGTTGCTGCAGTAACAAGGAGTAAGAAGTGTAGCTGCCTGTACATCCACAGAACAATGAAATGAGGAAATATCACTGAGACCTCCCTGTCTCTGCCAGAATCAGTGCCCGTGAGACGCATAAGTGTGAGTTTTCCAGAGGCCCAGCCTGCAGTGCAGTAACAGTGGGTGTTGTGTGCAGGTGGTGCCCCGCTGTCCCCACTGCCCCCCCGAGGAGCCGCTGGCTATCATGAAGCCGGACATTGTGTTCTTTGGGGAGAACCTGCCCGAGCAGTTCCACCGTGCCATGAAGTATGACAAAAATGAAGTGGATCTCCTCATTGTCATTGGGTCTTCACTCAAAGTAAGACCAGTAGCATTGATCCCAAGTAAGTGACTGTCTCTGGTAATACTTTCTTTAAAAAATTTGGATCAAAGTGGAATTCTCAGTTAAGAAACTCCAAGCTCTTAGAAACAACTTTGGCTCAATTCAGTGAGCACCAAGATGAAAGCTGCTTGCCTGTGTAAAACTGAAATGCAAAATTGAGAAAGCAACAAATTCTAAGTGCTTTTTCTACACTTCAAGTAGATCTCAAGGTAGTTAAATGATTATCTGAAAAACTACTCTCTGAAACCTGAATGACTTTGTTCTAAGATTCATTTCCCTCCCTGCTTGTGATACGCTTTAGAAAGGCTTGAAGGCTTTAGAAAGGAAGCATCTCAAAAGCAGTATATTCCTCATATGCACTTAAGTACATAAAACAAATGCACAAAATCAACATAATTTGAAGAGATTCAAGTATTAATTTTAATCTTTCTAATACTACTGTATTTTTAATATTACTGTAGCCAGTATTTCTGTGCATATGTTTCTCAGTGATTGAGGAATGCTTTTAACTGGAAAAAATGGGGGGGAGAAACCCATCTAACCAGGCTGCAGTAGGCCTAGAACCTCAAACCACTGTTGTTAAATTTGGGACTGGCTTGCCTTCTTCCTGACCTGGCTGGTTTTGTCTTGTTGCAAGTGAAGGCATGAAGAGAAACCTGAGCTTTCTCAGTAGGTCTCTGCTGCAAGTAAAATCCAAGTGACTACCTTTGAATTCTCTTTTCCATCTATAGGTTCCATCCCCCATGAAGTGCCTCAGATCTTAATTAATAGGGAACCTTTGCCTCATCTACACTTTGACGTGGAGCTTCTTGGAGACTGTGATGTTATTATTAATGAATTGTGTCAGAGGTTAGGTAGCGAATACACAAAACTTTGCTACAACTTGGTAAAACTTTCGGAAATCACAGAAAAGCCTCCACGGCCGCACAAGGAGCTCGAAGTGCTCTCGGCTGAGCTCCCACCAACCCCTCTGAACATTTCAGAAGGCTCCAGTTCACCAGAAAGGATGAGCCCACGTGATACTGAGGTGGTGTCAGAACACCAACCTGAATGTAAGGTAGAAAACTGTGAGCCTGCCTCAGAAACTAAAGGGACCTGCTCGGAGGAGACTCCTCAGGACACACAGGTGTCATCAGAAAACCCTGAAAATCGTGCTGGTGAGCTAATGAACTCTGAAACAATGAAGGAAAATGGATCTAATGATGGAGAAAATAAGGAAAAGAGTGAAATATTGAAGAAGTGTTGGGTAAACAGATCTGCAAAAGAACAGATTAGCAAAAGGCTGGATGGTAAGTGTTAATGCTTTTCAGTATTTTGCTGTCTTTTGGCTGATATGTTTATGCTAGACTTACTTTAAAGTGATAAATAAGATTGCTCTTGAGGCAGTCAGTTTCGCTGGCTATTTTTGTTCAGACAAGTGTCTACATAACTCTCATTGAACCATTTCTTTGTTTTGGAGAAGCCAGTAGGAATACTTTTTATATTTCATAATAGGTTTTAAAATCAGTGATTACATCCTCACCTAAAAGATCAAAGTTTACGAGGCTGAAGGTAGGTATCAAAAAAAAATAAATCCTTTTGTAATATTTTCAAATGCGTTTTCAGAAAATTAGTTTGCTCCTGAGGTATTCAGAAGCTGGTCACAGTAGAGCAGGATGTGGTATTGCAGTAGAGCTGAAGACTAAGTCATGACAGGACTTAAAAAGCTCACAGCTGGAGTGAGGCATGTTTTTAAGGAAAGTTTTGACTTTCCAAGGAAGCCCTCCAGTGTGCAGTCTTGTAACTGATGTAAGGAGTCAGGAATTAAAGTGCAATTTTCCAAAGGAAAGGCTGGGTTTAGACTTTGTCCGATACTCCATGCAGGGGGCTCCCGTTCTGTCACAGGTATAAGTGTAGCTGGGAATGTGTTCCCATGAAAAAAGCTGCTGAACAATCAGCATAAATTCTCTTTGGTGTCAGCGGGAGGGGGGAGAGGAACACTGAGCTTTCCAGTGAAGCATTTCTTTTGTCCTTCGTAATACACGTACGTGGACATAAACGCACTTTCATGATTTCACACCTGATTTGTCAGTTAAGAGTCACTGTTGAAAACAGATCGATGCAGGTACCTTCCAACCACAAGTCTGCCAGATCTCGCATCAGTCGTTTACTTCAGCACGTCACTGACCGTTAAAATTCTGTTCCAGGTACTCAGTATCTGTTTTTGCCACCCAATCGCTACATCTTCCACGGTGCTGAGGTGTACTCGGATTCTGAAGACGATATCATATCTTCCAGCTCTTGTGGCAGCAGTAGCGAGAGTGGCTCGTGCCGCAGTCAGAGCTTGGATGTGGAAGATGAGAGTGAGATGGAGGAGTTCTACAACGGCATGGAGGATGAGGATGCTCCCGAGCGGGAAGAGGAGCCTGGATTTGGGGAGGATGGAGCCGAACAGGAGGAATTGGCAGCTGAGGAATCGGCTGAGACAAATGAAGCTGCAGGGACGGAACATCCGAGCAACGCGCTGTAAAGTGATCGCTGACTGGTTACACGAACCTCCCACCAGCATTAGGAGCTTTGGCATGTCAGAATGAATGTTTACGTCTGAATTTAGAGCAACAAAACCATACGGATGTAGTGTTTATAAATAACTAAAACAGATTTTCATGCTTAGTTTTTTACCTTTTTCAATAAAAATCTATTACTGCGCACTCAACACTAACTCATCTTTTTTTTAAGGTACTAGGATTATCTAAACAACTGTCACTATGTTCACTTTTAAATTCATCTGTCTGATCAGGCATCCATGTATATAATACACATATTTTTGCTTAATAAATCTCAGCTTATATTATTTTTAAACAGTTTTGAAAAAGCCATTGGAATGTTGAACTAACATAAAGGGAACAGCTAATTTAGACCAAAGAATGGTATTTTCACACCTCTTGCTTTGTAACACTTTGGTTTATTTAAAATCTTCTTAGGTTTCTGCTAAACCTTTCATTCACGCCTAGTCTGTCATTAAACACTGGCATTTTCTAAGGCCTACTGTGGCAGCTAATTTTTTTTGCTTTAACAGTTACTTTGTACATTTGAGACATATTTAATTGTGAGCAGATAGCGAGATGGAAACAAGACAGCAGCACTTGAGGAATGCAATGAATTTTAGATTGATCAAGAAGTGCTGTGAAAATGCTTAGGTTGCTGAGTGTGTGACTTCCTGTGGACATGAAGCGTTGTTGACATTGGCTCCTTCACAATTAGAATCTGGCATTTTAAAGAGAAAGGTTCCCCCCCAGTAAGAGTCTGTCATGCTGTATCCAGCGGTCACATCTAGAGCAGCTTGCTTTATAAATAGCATTTGAGGAATTGCCAAGGCTTCTGTGTGGAAGCAGAGTTCAGAAGAGTGCTGCTCCCAGCTATGAGAAGGCGCAGAAATTAAGCTCTTCCTTTGTGCTTCTTGGTGCACCAAGCCCAGGAGAGACTGACTCCAGTGGTGGGAGCCTCCATTTACGCTGCCATGGAGCTCCGGATGGATTGAGGACCTGCTGGCCTGAGGTCCTGATTCAGCTGGAAAACCTCCCAGCTGCCAGCTCCACCCTGGATATGAAAATCAAAGTGGCTTCTCCCACCCTGCTGTCTCAAGTGCTAGGCTGCCTTAAAACTGGATGTTGCAAATGTTCAAGTGCAGATTGTTTCCAAGCCTTTAGAACTATTTTGTACAATTGCACAGTGCAGTAGTCAGCGAAACAGCATTTTTCTATAAACCACTTTTTCAACATTGGCCCAAATGAACTCGACGATGTAGATTATTCATATACTTTGCTTTAATATTTATTACATTTTGGAAGATGGATAGTAGCTGTTCTTTGAACATAATACAACAGTTAATAAATATTTAAGAACAGCCTCCTCTATTCATCGGGAAATGTTGGCATGTTGTCTCATTGTCCAAATTTAATACAGCTCTTATTTGGCTACATTAAAGAATGCAATATGTTTAGTTTTCACTTGCATGTCACAATGTATTAGTTTGTGCTATAGGAGATATTTTAAATTGAAATACTTTGTTTTAAATTATTTTTACAGTGAGGATTGTTTCTGCTCTTTTATATTGTATATAGTGTCTTTTATGTAATCTACTGGCATATGTTTTGTAGAAGACTGTTTAAAATGACTGGCTATCTTCCTGCAACTTTTGAAATACAAAACCAGTGTTTTATACTTGTACACTGTTCTAAAGTCTATTAAAATTGTCATTTGATTTCCATTTTCTGCTGATTTCTAGCTATACCTTACAAACTTACCAAAGATGCCCTATAAAGTCAAGGTATACCCTGCCTACTGGAAGGCATTACATGTGAGATGGCTTTTGTCCACCTGCCCCTGGCAAAGCCTGAATGAAGCTGCTCTGAATTGTTCTGGGTTTATCCTGGGGCTCCCTGGGGGCTGCAGCTGTGGCTGAGCCCAGACTGCAACAGATCCCTTCCTGTGGCCCTCAAGGGCCAGGCCCAGTTTAATTAGTTTCCCACTATGTAACACTTTACTGTGTGGATGATTCCACTGACTTCTGAACCACCATCTCTCAAACAGAACTTGATTTGTATTGGAAGAAAGAAAGAAAGATAATAAAATTCACACGCTTGAGGCACAAAGTATTGAAAACAGCCTCTTAACACACACAGATGCTTCCCTATCAATTACTTATTACTCTGAATGACTCGAAAACATTTTTCCTCTTGAACAGAACAGATGCACCTTTTTCTGCACTTAGATGAGGAAATTCTGCATTTTGTTCTTTCTTGTGTCTTTGATAATGTTATTTGAACAGAAGAGGAACCTCAAACTATCTCTCAGCATTTCACACGCTGCCCTTTCCCCACAGCAAGGGAAATATCTTTCAAGCTGAGTATTTAACACAATGATGAGGCAAATGGTGGGCATAGGGAAACATTTGCTATCACAGGTTTTTGTTATTCCAAAGCATTCAGCACCTTGCATGAAATTTGTCTGGAAGCATGGCAGAGCATGTCCAGGTCCAGCTGTAACTTGTACAATCTCAACAAAGGAGATCACTTATTTTTCTGATAATTTACATAATTACTCTCTATGAAAGCCTCTTAGCCCTTAGTATTTATATTGAATAGATGTACTGAAAAAAAAGCAAAGTACAAGCATTTGTTTGCCATTCCCCAGCCACCTTCCAGCCTATTCTGGTACATTAGACATGATAATGACCTTGCAAAAGTATTTAAAGAAGCACACATTTAAATATGTTGTTGTAATTTCTTCTTAATGGCCATGTATTTTCTATGGATCTGGCTTGAATTCAGTACATTTTTAATTAGTGTTTCTGATTATGGAAAATGTATAATATATTGTAAATGCATGACAACAAAGGGACAGACTACATCCAGTGAGGAGGGGCTACAAGATCACAAAATTCTAATGAAACCAGCATTCAGAATCAAATCAAAAAAAGTGAGAAAAGGAAGACCCAGGGAGTACCTCAAGTTCAGTAATCTATGCTTAAATAGTGAACCAGAACAGTCAAATTGAAATGCAGTTGCATTTATTTGCACTATAGACTTATCTACAAAGTGACTGGAGAATAAAGCCCAGTGCAAAATGCTGAATTTCAGGCTAAAATTAACTGGCCATGTGTAGTTTAACAATAGGTTCTAGGTAAGCAATAGGACCCTGACATTTGCCAGGGGAAACTAATATTTGGTTTTTCCTGTTCTTTTTTCTCCTCTTCAAAAACTGAGTAAGTCAATTCCTCATAGTATATACAAATACATAGTTCTGGTTGCTCACAGGAAGTCAACACAGCCACTCTTGAGGGGTTCAACTCTCTACCAGTGCTGAAAACTGCATTATTAAATGAAAGCTTTTATCTTCATTTATCTTAACTGCAGAACCTTGTGTGCCTTTAAGGAGCTCTCTTTTATAGTGATTTACATTTGATTACATTATGCTTCATTTATTACTGCTAAATCAAGTTTATTGCAGCAGAGAGTAGTGCAATGAATTAAAACCCTCTTCAGGGTAGTTTATAAACATTCTTAAAGGAATACCATGGCTTGAGGCTCTAAGCATGATCAGTAACAACCTCATTAATAGCAGCTCCCACCAAGTGCCAAGGGAGACAAATCATTATGCTTAACCAGGGCTCACTGCTTTAACAGTCCCACACTGTGTTCTTAGCTCTGCCCTGGAAAACGAGGGACAAACATCTACTGTACCTGTAGTTCAAGAAGCCTGGGCAGTTCTGCCATGCAAATTCAATCTTCATCCCTGTACTAATGTGACAGGTGCAATAAATCCAGTCCATGACTGCACTGCTCTGGCAATAGCAAGTCTCCTTCAGCAGTCATGATGGAGACAGATACAAGTCTGACAGGCAGCTGGTCTCCTCCGGTGAGAATTCTGAATCTTTATCAAATGCTGATCTAATTATCAAATGAAAATACTTAAAAAATTTTAATTATTGTAAAATGCTCCCACTGGAGCCCAAACTACTGTTATTCCCCAGTTGTTTGCGTTACCCTTTTAAACAGTGGTACCCAAGGCTGCCTGAATAACTGAAGGTTTGAGGAAAAGGAAGGCTCTAGGCTTTCTTCACTAACATCATGGCTCTTTCAGCTACACATAAAATGGTAATTTTTCCCCCTTTCTTCCATGCTGCACAGCATCAAATATTCTATGCAAAATGATACTTGATCTGAGCAAGAGAGAGCACTTCCTGCTGCCCACCTCCTCTGGGCACAACCTCAGCAGAGCTCTTGTGGCTGTCAAATGAGCTAAGGGCAACACAAGCCTTGCAGAAAGCCTTGAGCTGCTAGACAGAAGTAATGCCACGACTGTTAATTGTTCTAGTACTACACAGAAGTTTTTTACCTCGTTACACAGACAACTGCTACAGCTGGGCACTGCCCCACTGCACAGAATGAACTAACACCTGTAAGACAATCAGGAGCATTTAGCACTGCAGGACCCAGTTCCATTTCCTGCAGGAGTGAGTAAAACAAGGCCAGAGCTGCAGAGAGAATTCTCAGGTGAACGCTGTCCTGAGGAAAGTGGCTCCAGCCCTGCTCTGCCAGTGGGCTCTTAAGGGGATGTTAAACCAACCACCACCCTCCTCCCAACGCCTACTCATGTCCACTCATGTTCCAAGAGAGTAAGAAATGTGTCTGCCTCATGCTGGAGAAACTTTTGCAGCAGCATGAAGCACTTGCCACATGAAGCAGTTTAGTCAGCAAGAACTGCACATCAAAAATGAAGGACATCTATGACGTCAAGTGCATCCTAAACTGGGCACCAGAAATGGGCAAGTGAATTACGGCTTGGATTCTGCCTCTGAGCCCTCATCTACAGAATGAGGCACTTTAGTCATCCTTTAGGTTAATACTGACATTGACTAAAAATCCAATACAACAAAAAAGAGGCAATGTCTCATAGGGAAATGAAATACATACATGTACCACTGGATCTGGATGATACACACTAAATCACACTTGGACCTGCACAACTGCACATAAAGCCCCTCTTACTCAGTGAACACCAACTGCGTACATCAAATGAAACAAGAATCCCCAGGGAAAAAAACAGCACTTGAACATGCAGTAATACAAAAGGGAAAAAGGAAGAAGACAGTTTTCCATTAACCACATCCTAATTTTTTAATATCTTCCTTTGCAATCTTGGTGTTTCGTAATTAAAAATGGTGTTTTGGTATTACCTGGTAAAATGACTGCACAATACCTTTCTTTTTCCCTTTTTCTTTTCTCCTTTTCTTCTTTCCACGTACAATAAGGTTAAGCTGCTTTAGTATTTGTTGGTTTCTTGTTTTTCGCAGGAGGGAGAATTTCCGAGCCAGGTAACAAATGTTGGAAAAGATGGAATATGGGCTGCATACAAAGAAATTACTAAGAAGTTACACTGCAAGAGAAAGGTTTAAAAACAGTGTAAAGCAAAAAAGACTGATTTTAACTGCACTGACCTTTTTTCTGTATTATATCAATATGTACTGCCAGCACAGAAATTGGACGTTATATAGTTTATTACAATGGCTGCATTTCCCTGCTTTTCCTAGTTGGACTCTCCAATTTAATGCACTGGAAGTTGCTCTCCACTTGAAGAAGTCTGCATGCTGCAAGCATTCGTACACACCAACCAACAAAGGTTTTCATTCAAGTCTTTTATTATAGCTTGAATTTTTTCACTGCATTTAAAAATCTAAAAAAAATAAATATTTGTTTCACAGCTGCAAGTCACAGATGCATTAACACCACAAAATCTGGAATTTAACCAGAGAAGGAAAAGTCAAATCCGAAAGTGTCCAGCTAAGCACAATCGTCTCAGGGCAATTATACTAAAAATAAAATCTTAAGAAAAAGGGAGAGGGGTGTTAAAGGTTATTTCAAATGCATTTATCTGGAAAAAAGTGAAAATTCTATTAGAAACCATAAACTACGCTTTCAGCATTTAAAAATAAACGTTTAACCTCTTGACAGCAACAACTGGCTGATGCATCTTTTTCTCCTAAGCTGTATTCTCGACACACGACTGCAGAGGTTTCAAATGATAAATTCACCTCTTTTATAATTGTGTCCACTTAATTACAGAATCAGTCCTTAAAAATAAAACAGTGTCTTAAGTCAGCTTGTCCATCCACATATTAAAAATGCCATTGGATGCAGTTTTGTATCGGCACTAAGTGACTGCTTCATGGATTGTACATTGTGAAGATGAATGTCTCTTAAACAACCACTTTCATTATTAAGGTTCTTAAAACAAACCAGAAAAATAGATATCTTCAGAAATCAGAGTAGTCACTTTTTTTGTTAAAAGCCATAAAATAAGCTCATATTCAATTACAAGCAATAGAAACCATACTGCTATTGGAACAGAACTATTTTATCACAAAAATTTATTATTTACAAAATGAAAAGTTACCAAGTGAATTTATCAGGGAAAAAGTTAAATGTTCTTACTAAGTGATTCGAAAAACTGAAGCAAGTCTCTCATGCACTCACACGCCAAATTGTTTGCATAAGGTGAAATGTTAATTCTTGTTAGTGAAACTTGACTCCCATTCACAATACTCTCGTTTTTATTTTAAGATGGCAAAATCCACATGGCTCTGTACAAGAAGGTATGTATTAAGACAGTTCCTCAGTTTTAGAAATTATTTTTTTGGCTCCCGGGAATATCCATACCACTGAACATTTTTTGCAAATAATCAGTTATATTATCAACTGCATCACTTCATCCACTGAATTTACCACCACAAGAAAGACACAAAAACTTAATGATCCCACATTACACAGAACTTTCATTTCTCAAGTTATACTAAACTGAAACCTTCATAGTGGTCTATAGCCTGGATCAACTTAGATTTCAGGGTTTCTTTATCTGTGTATTTTGGAAGATCAAGAAGATTAAAGCAAGTGTGAGCTACCGGCAGATAATCTTCTCCTCCTCCCGTGGGCTGGATGACCAGTTTCAGACACTTCATTCCAAGAATCGGAATCCGATCGCTGCCTGTCAGAAACACTGCCAAGAAAAAACACAGGCTTGTAACTGGCTGAAGACACCACTTTCTGTGTCACATATGCAGTTCCAGTCATTGCTGGCCTTTTCTAATCATTCCAGCGATGGCCAGCTTTTCCCACCAAAGTTCTGTGAAGTCTGGAAAACAGGGAATAATCACTTAACCCCGTCTCTACCTTCACACGTGAGCTCGTAACTGTAATACCAGTGATCCATAAAGGAATGTATTTCATTTTAGCATATGAAACCAAACAGTCCTTAAGAAAACTATAAAGTTTTTCATGCAACACAACCTAACTCAGAATCTATCAGCTGTATCTTTACTGAGCATTTCCAAGAATCTTGTAAACACAGAATCAGTTTGTTCAATAGGTAATTTATCTGAATTGGAAACTAAACTGTGATCTGTTCTAAGCAAATCCTCACCCACAGCAAGCTTTGATTACTTTATCATCTGTACATTTCCACTTACATCGGTACCTTGACAGATTTGCAATCAGTTACAAATCCAAATTTCCATCTCTCTGTAGTAAAAACCTGGAGGATGTGAACTATATGCTAAAGCACAGGAAAAAATATCCTAGATACCAAATAAATGTCACCAGCAGATTAGGTTGTTGGTGTTTTGAGGGGTTGGCTTTTATTTTAATGCTGCTCTGAGCTACTGTGATCTGTAACTACCCATCACCCAGAATGAATCAGGACACCCCCAAGAAAATCGGAGACAAGCTCACAATAAGTTTCTTCTACTATGATTTTTTTTTTCTAATAGTTAATCACATCATTACAGACAAATACTTACATCTGCCCTCTTACAGCAAGAGCCTGAAATCCCAGTGATCCTGTTCAGCTAGAAACTTCTGCGAAATAATTTCAAATACTTACACAAAAACTGTTTTTTCTTCTCCAAAGACAACTCGTGAAAAACCTCCCAGAATATTTTAATTGTAGGATGGTCTGCCCAGTATTCTCCTTTGTACTCTGTATTCTAAAATGAGCAGGAAATGGGGTTATTGCTTGCTCACAGAACAGCTGGATAAGCTGACACTGCAGCAGAATGAATGCAGTTTGTGTACAGGGACATAGCAAGGGACACACAACTACTACTACTTTCCTCACTCCATTTTCTTCAGCTGTTCAGTCTGAATTCGATACAGGGACAGATGCCTGCACTGCAAAGCATTTTCAATCCCAACAGAGACCAAGCCTCACTGAGCTCTGGCAATCGAGAATATTTACTTTTAAAAACTGTGTGCAATCACTTCACTGTCTCATGTCTAATATGAAAGATTGTATAGCTGCCTCTGGGTTCTGTGGATTTTTCTGCCTCTCTTCTAAGTCCGATTTCCTTCAGAAATTAGATGGAAAAAGTTAGGGCAGGAAGGTAAATATTATTTTAGGATCTTCATTCACTGATGTTTTAAGATGTCAATAAATAATGAGAATCACACTAACTAAAACAGAGCTCAAGAGGACACCTAGATGCGTTTGCACCCTGAAATTAGAATTATACAAAAGCAATAGCTAACTCTGGTCCTTACCTTCTCCAGCTCTTTCCAGTCATAATTTGTGTTCCCAATCACCATGGCCTGCAACTCGCTGGGCTGGAAGAGCTGAAGAACTTTACCTCCACATACTTTGTGGAAGCCTTCATGGAATGCACTGTATAAGGAAGCCACAGATCTATTGAAGATGTAATCCACATATGCATCTACAAAATCTTGCCTGTACAAAGAGAAAGAATTACGTTGAGGGAATGAAGAGGAAGCAGTACATGTCATCCTTCTACCAATAAACCAGCAGCCACTTCTGTATAGAACAGAGCACAGAAAATGAAGCAACAAGGAGCCTAACATATTGTGTTGTCTGCTTTATGTTACAACCACAGTGAAGATAAAATGGCACATGAATGTATTTCCCCCCACACCCCCGAAGGCAGAGTCTGCAACATAATTTAATGTTACGTGCTTCAGGCACTACAAACATCTCCCTTATTTGTGTGCATTGCAGTGAACTGGACTCACTGGCAACAAGCTGAAAGGCCTGGATTCCAGGGACTGTCCTGAAAGCCACTAATCAAACTCACTGTTCTGTTTTTTTTTTAATTAAAAAGATTACCACATTTGCACTAAAAATGCAAATCAACTTCAAAAGGACATTTGAGTCCTACACAGTAAAAAGACCAGTGCCAAGGAGCTGGGATACAGAGAAACAGATGGCCTGTTATCTCTGCTTTGGTACAAGGAGTTCTCCGATCCTGCTGGAAACATCTTCGGCAGCACTTAAGGGAGATCTAAAATTTCTTGATGTGATACAGAATTTATGATAACTTTTTTGCAAGCAATGCCAGTGAACACTTCAGTTTCTGCACTGGCAGTGACTTCAGTTGTGTATTTCAGCTATCCTACCAACACATGTTCACTGTGGAAAGAGAATGCATTTCAACACCACCCCTAGTCTTTAACATCACCAATAATTCACAGAATCATATAAACACATTTAGATGATACTTATATTAAAGCTGTTGCACTGAAAATGCTGGAGATGACCAAAGTGGTGATCCACACTCCTCCCCTTCAGCACTCCATGAGATCTCCCTCTGATCCATGCTGTGTAATTGCAGAGGGGCAGGTAGCTTGTGTAACACTAACAGTGCAAGGCTGCTCCAGGGAAAATCACAGTGATAAACTAATTTATATTACAAAAGTAACTGAAGCATCATCAAATATTTAGAGCTTGAGAAAGAGGAGTTCTTCACTGCTGCAAGACAATGTGTGGTAACAATGCAGCAGGCATTCCACAGGCAACTTGAAACTTTTCCCATATTTCAACTCCAATTTCACAGTCACTTAGTGACAGAACATCAAACCTACACCAGAGAACTGTAAAGCTACGGTGTTTTCCACGTGCATTCAGTTCTCATGGAGTGTGCTCTTTCCATTCAATTCTCCCTTTACCCTGGGAGAAGTACAAGCACAGAAAATTCATAAAGATTAAAGAACAGACTGGAAAATTCTGCAAAAAGGGGACAAAAGCACCCCCAGGTATGTTCTGCCTATCCTCCAGGAGCAGAAAGGGAACGAAGGGCAGAAAAGGCTATTTTTATAAATAGAAGTTACAGAGTCCTTGACCAAGGAAAAATCCCCTCCCGTCACACACTCTTCTGACAGTAAGACTGGACTGACTTACCTAATGTTATGGACTCTCCTAAGGGAAGACTTCACTGAAATAATACTCATGTATGAATGAGTAGTTGTAATAATGGCCCTTAAGTTAAAGTTCTCATCACTGCTCGCTGAATTTCAATGATATGTAGCTTCCTGCAGTGATGCCTTAAGACTTTAGCTTTTCTATTTTTCAAATCCTATACTGCATAGCTCTGAACTCCATACCAAGTGCTAGTTAACTCTCTTCACATTTTGGTCAGACAAAACAATCCCTCTGGGCCTGAGATCCAAGGATACCCTACTGCCTCAGGCCCCGAAAGCATAAACAACACTGAACTGGGGGGGGGAGCAAACTGGGGAAAACGACTTCATTACCTGAAGCTGTAATTGGAGGATTAAGCCCTGATATGCAGACAGACCAAACTTGTGTCCGTCTGAAAAGCTGGTGACCGCCGTCCATCTTGCGTGCAGCCTCTGGGAGGCTTTTGGCTGCCCAGGGTGTATCCACTGAAGGGCTTTATCAAATACCAACATTACTCTCTTAACTTTGTCTAGCCTCTGTCCTAGGCAGCCACTCCAAGGCATCAGCAGAACCACAAACATTTCTGATCTTATAAAATGCTTATGACTGGGGTTGGAGGGGACCTCTGAAGACCTAGTCCAACCTCTTGCCATGGGCAGGGACATCTTCAACCAGACCGGGCTGCTCCAAGCCCCGTCCAACCCAGCCTTGAGCACTCCCAGGGATAGGGCAGCCCCAGCTGGCCTCTGTCAATACAGGACAACAGCTATTTTAACAGCACTCATGAGGAAACAGCCAAAGTAGTTTTGCCTCCAGCAGCAGTGCCAGTGCTTGGCAAAGGGTATTTACAGCAGCCCAGCAACACTCCCAAGGCAGACTGCAATGCCAAGCTACCTGTAACCCACAGAACTCACCTATTTTGTTTGACTACAGGAATGTCAGCACCTTTAGGAACAAGCTCCTTAATTTCTGTTGTACCAAAATTTTCCACAGTGATCTATTTGAAACAAACAAAAATAGTATAAATCTTATTTATTGCATAAAGTACTTCTTCCCACCACTTAGTTAACAGCAACATGAATGGCAGACATAGGAGCTAAAACTCATGGGAATCAGCTGCTGATGCTTTTGTTCAAACACTCCATCAGAGGCAATTAGAATAGATGGTGTGAGCTTGGCAAGACATACTTCAAACACTATATAAAACTTACAGTAAAATTAAGACAAAATGCTTCTTCTATGTCATCCTCTGGATAGTCCAGTAGCTGTTGCATTCCCCTGCAAAATAAGTTACAAAATACTTGCACCAGGGGAAAGATGAATTTATTCTCCTGAAGTGCTCTTTTATGCTTTGATAATTCAAATTTAAGAAGTATCTTTCTACTGTTATTTCATTTGTTATCTTATTGACTTGCACCTTGTTTAGTGCTGGGAAATCCCAAGCAATCATCTCCTTTTGATTATCCCATGGGGTGAAGAGAGAACATTCCTATCTTAAGACTTCAGCTAAGGGGCTCCCAAAGCAGAGGCAGCTGGTACTTGAAAAGCACTGACTGGCTCTTCCATTAACATCCTGGATTTCTCCTTGAATCTATGAAAACCTTGGCATCCACAACACTGAGGAAAATCAAGCATCCTTTTCTACTCATTTGAGCCTCCTACCTGCTAGTCCTATTCAAATCCCTAGTCAAAAGTAAATATTTAGCATGTATTTGTTTCTGAAATAAGAAAAAAAAAAATTCTTGGTTGATTTAATTCAATTTAAAAGTGAAACTATTAGTGACTATTATCACTTCTAAAAGTGATCTTGAAGTGAAACTATTTTCACACTTAGGCTTATTAAAATTAATGGCTGAAACTCAAGGGATTTGAATTTCAAGTTTTTTTCCCCCCTAAAATTCTTGTAGGATCATAAAACAGAGGAGACAATCACTAACACCAAGCACTGAGACACAGGTATTTAACAACAGTAAATGTCAAATCTATCAAATGACACTAAGGAGCAATTTACTCTGATCTGTTTACCCAGTTACTGTGGAAAAAAAATGTTAAATTCTTAGAGGAAAAGGTCAATTTCAAAATTAATTTCGAACAACACACATTTCTCTTTCCTGCTTACCTGCCAACATCTGGCATCAATTCTTTTAAGTCATCCAGGGATGGTTTCTTATTCAATAGCTTTTTGTACAAAGCCAGAGGAAAATGAAGGTCTACAATAGTAAAATTATATATTGCTAGCCCACAGACAACACCAATCAAATGAAACAAGTCACTGTCTTCAAAGGTCTAAGAACAGAAAACAGACAAGATGGTTTAAAATAAAGAAGTTATTTTAACCTTGCAGAGTCCAGGAAGAAGAGCACAGTACAATCTGAGTGAATTTAATTCATATTTTCCTTAAACAAGTATGTAACTGTAAGTACCAAGGAAAACAGGATAAAGTTTAACCAGCTGAGACTGAAGTACAAGGGAACAGAATCCTTCCTACTTAAAATTAAAAAGGCTGAGCTGCATAGTCTGTCTTACAGGGGACCCATACTGCATTAAGATTCTGGTTTTGTCAGTGACTTCCTATTGCACTATTCAGTGATTAAAGATGACAATTTTTAAAAAAATTATTTTGGGGAGGAAGAGGGAAGAGTTCACTATTGACACCCGCAGAATTAACTACCAAGGCTTTAAACGCACCTGTGGAAATGCAAATATTCAGGTATTTGGGATCCAACCACCCCAGTCAGTGCTCTCTGAGGGAGGACTGAAAAGTCAGGGATCAAACCTCCCAGGAAAGTACAACTCCACGATCACCTATCACCCATAAATGCAACTGCACACAGGAAGACCCGTTCAGCAGGCCACTTCAAGAATTTGTCTCTGCCACCTCAATTTCCTGACTCTGCACTTGGAATCAGCTTTTCTGGCTACTTCTTCCTAAAAAACCTGGCTGGCTTGGGGACAACCAGTATGGAGTAAACAAGGAAAGGGGAAAGCAAAAGGGAAACAGCAAGGAATGGGGGAAGTTTAGACCTAACCAATGACAAAAATAAACCTCTTTTGAGAATATTTGCTTCAGCTCCTACTCTTGAAATAAAACGACCACAAACTATAATGTTCATATATAAATAATACATATATAAATACTATTAATATAAATACTGTAAGTTAAAATGACTGAATATAGATCACAGCCTACCTTATCAGAGAACCAGATGAGCCTGGACTCCTCGTAATACCTGAACATTCCATACTTGGGATCTAGCAATTCCCTCATGATGAGCAAAAAAAATTCTTTGCGAACGCCTCCAGCATCGACAGCTTCCTCCCCTACAAAAATCACCTGAAACACACAACTCAGTGAGCACTGAACTGCAAAGAGACCGTAAAGCAAGGCCTGGCCCAAAACACGCTCGATCACTGTGAGCAGTGTGTACTGCAATACCTTGAGTGGCTTCTTGTAGTCTACATTCTTTGTTTTCCTGAGGACCTCCACAGCATCCCCTACAATGTTGTCCCTCCGGACCATCAGTATCAGGCAGGGGTTGACAGATTCAAATACTGGCAGGAAGAGAGAAGACAAATTCTGCCTGTGGGCCTGATCGACAGCCATCTGGAGAAAAACGAAGTGAGAGCGTCAGCAGGTAGGAAAAATTCCTGTCAATATTAATTGTCCAGCAGTCTTGTCTGCAAAAGTGCAGATGGGAATAACTATCACAAGAGCCACTGGATTTGTGCAGGTTTTCTTTGTATTCCTTTTATCTCAGGAAGTGTTTGATTTCAGGAAGCATTTTTCCTTTACCCACTGCTCTCACCGATGCTAATGCTCAGGGAAGTATAAGAACCCAGGTTTTGACATTCCAGTCAAAATACCTTGGATAACAGGAAGCAAAAAGATCCTGCATTTCATCTAATGAAGAGTAAGCTGTTTAATATAAATCTGGCATGAAAACAAACATACATTAAAAACTAATTCACAGCATGAAAAGCAAATTTATTTAACTTGCACGATAATTTCTGTATTAAAACTGTTTGAAAAAGAAAATGCTGTTGCAAATGTTCTGAATACGGCAGAGAACTCTTGAAAGTTTGTGTGTTTTAATACTATTTAAAATTGTTAATAGAAACATTTAATGTGAACATTTCCCCGAATCCATCAAATGTTGGTATTGACTGCGCATACACATTTTTAAAGGCATGTGAAACGACATTTATTGTTAATTATAAGAGCAAGGTGGTATTTTCCTACACGAGCCCATTACCTGAGCATGACTTACATCATCTGGTTATTTTCAGACTCAGATCAATGACCCAGGTAATATTCCAAGTCTGCTCATATGGGAGGTGGGGCTGTTTCTGGGCTGTTGTTTGGTTGTGGGTGGTGCTTGGGGGTTTATGTTTGTTTGTTTGGGTTGTGGGTCTGGGATTTTTAATTGCTGTTTGTTTGAGGGGTTTTGTACCTGTACTATGGGTAGATAACACATAAAAAAGCCATCTCACTACTGAAAGGAAAAGAAGTTCCTTGGAAATGTATGGCAACTACAAAACAGTCTAATTTCAATGTGATCCCAAACCCACTACCCTCTATCATGTACCTACCCAGAGATTAAAACTAGATTCTTGAATTTTATGGGGGAGAGATTACACAGAGTTAAAACAAACAAACAAAAAAACCCCCAAAAAACTCCCAAAACAAAACAAACCAACCAAACGACAAAAAACAAACAAACAAAGCAAAATAAACCAACCAGCCAAACAACAACAACAACAACAAACAACAGGAACCCCCAAAAGTCTCCAAGTCAGGGAAAAAATAATGAATCCTTAACATTAAAAACTGAGCCTCCTACCTGCATCTGTATGATTGCATCTGTTTGCAAGAGAGTTGTCTTTGCCTGGGCATCAAATACAAATGGGTATGTGCAAATTATAACAGGAATATCTGTTAACTGGAATGAAAAGAACTATGTCATAGCTCAGCTTATTCAAAAGTTGCAATCGTGGTTAAAAAAGCCTTTGCAGTAGCACTCATTCAATATATTTTACTGTAAAGAGAATTCAACCTTGACTTACTATCAATGCAGAACCAAAGCATCTTAGGAACATTAAGTAGATTTTTAATTGTTTAGTACTACAGCCAAAAACAAACAAAAAAATCCAACAAAACTCAGTCAA
>WAAG01074446.1:4357-15689 GCA_013390105.1 Tichodroma muraria
ACCAAGAATACACATGATAATGCAAATGACACACTACAGGATGATAAGGAAGGAAAGGAGATGCCTAATCTAATTCTACAGTGCCTTGACAATTGTGCGTCTTGGGGTGATTTATGATGATACTCTATTCCCTGCCCCTCTGCTTTATGCCCAAAAATGGGTGCTGTATCCTTAAGGTGGGGGGTATGAGGTGCTGAGCCTTGGGCTCTTTTTCAGATTTTTTTCAAAGCCTCACTCCCCAAGTGTCCATGTCTGGGGTGCCTAGGGGTCTGTTTTTTTTGCTTGGCTAGCTTGATTTCCTTGTTTGCCCAGGAAAGAAGATTTTTTTCTCTTTCCCTGGCCTTGGAAAAGCTGCAGCAGCAATCCCTTGGCAACTTCTCCGAGGTAAACTGGACAGTTTGTTTAATTCTGAGACAAGAGAAAAAGGGACCTGCGGGACAGGACTCAGTCAGGACCAGTGGGAGTAGAGGGGTTGCTCTGTCTTGGCCCCACACCTCAGAAAAGCCGAGCTGGTGAGAGAAAGCACACCAACCCCACCTGCTTCATCTGCTGTGAAGAAGGGACCGACACCAGAGAGTCAGGTTCCCACCTGTTTGCCCAAACTGCTGTCTGAATCTCCTGTTTGTTTTTTTGGNAACTGCTGTCCGAATCTCCTGTTTGTTTTTTGGGCTTGTTTCCCCTGAGAGAGGAGCCACTATCTTCTACCTACCATGTGGCAAGCTGGTGGGTTTTGTTTTGTTTGTTTTTTCTTTCCCTGGCATTCTAGATTTTTTTTCTGATGTGGGGGGGAGGGGGTAAGATCTGACAGTTTAGTCACTAGCATTTATTTACCTTTTTCCCATGCCTTGTGGGCATTCTGTTTGTCAATAAAAAGCTGGAAAAGGCTTTTTCACTTTTATCCACTAGTATTCATTTCCTATTGGCAGAAAGGGATTCTTGGAACCCTTTTTAAGGGAGGCAACTCATTCCAGAGTGTTTTTTCCTCAACTTGTCTCTACATGGAGACATTGTGTTATAAGCATCATCAACAAGACACATATCTGGATGTACAGGAATAAGAGAAAGCAACCCCAAGCTGTAACCCTGTTAAAGGGTAAATGGACAAGACTTCCAAAGCAGAGTTTTTACCCTCATATTTGAGAACGACCCCGTCACCTCAGAACCAGTCAGCCCAACTCTCTCGTTCATTTGTCCTAACCTGGAGCAGTCAGATATGGATGTGTATCCCTGGTTCTAGGCAAGTCAGAAACTTTGCTACAATACCTGAAACTTTCTTTAAACCATCTGCTTTACTGAATGGTTGAATGAATCTATAGGCAGACTCACTGATGCACTCTGGCATGCATCTAAACATGAAAATGCCGTAGACTATAGACAGGCAGCTAAAAGCTCTAGGACAAAATACCTAAAAGAAATCATGCAAATTAGAAATTGGATTTAATGACTGTTTCATCCTTTAAAAGATCTAGCAATCACTAGAGTGGTACACTGATTAAAGAAGAAGATCAATAAAGAAGGGCACCCCAGTATACTGCTCTTATGCATCTTCCCAACAGCTCTATAAAGAAAAGGTTTCTTGCAGGATCATAAATGAAGCATCTCCATGGCATCTAACAGATTGTCAAATTTCAGCTGTCCTCCATGAAGTTTAAATAGTCTAACCAACTACGTCAAATAACGACTATGGGCTGCTATTGGTGTTAGTGTACTAATATGGCATCATATGCTTCTATAGATTATTTTATAGATGTATATATGCATAAAAAAAAGTTTATCTATTCATAACCCAAAAGCTGGTAAGATTTTTTTAAACTGCTGCACAGCTGCAAACGAGTACTCCAAAACCTTCCTGCACATTTTAAATCCTATACATGACAGGATCCTCAAAAGTTAGCTCCCTAAAATGGATTTTTCCATCTTGCAATTCACTGCTACGAACCACTCATAGTCAAAGTGAAAATACTAGGTGTGTAGTCAATCCCAACCCTTGCCTATGCTTTTGCAGGGTGGCTCTTATCCCTGGCTCTGCAGCACTGTAAGTTCACCATTCTCAAAATTGAAAGGAAGATTTGGAAACAAGGAAAAAGAAAGGGGAGAGGGTGCACTAGAACAGGACAGATATTGGAGTAGTTATGTGATTTTTTTTTTTTTTAATTTAATCAAGTTTAATAACCCCTGATATAGCATGTGAACAAGAAGTCTTCAGAGACAGAGATAAAAGGCAAAGTTTGCACTTACTTTACTTGTATTTTTCAGAAAAGAAGTCCACAGTGTTGCCAAAAAGATTATGATAAAAGAAGAACACAATTTCTCATCAGAAATAGGGGAAAAAAAAACAGAAACAACACACTGTTTCTGACACAAGAACTGAACTCTCCCTTTGAGAGATATTTTAGAACAAAGTTTCATGCTCAAATTTAACACCAGACAGCTATTGTACCACACAAGGGAGTAAATTTACCTAAAAATATCTAAGATTACTTCCTACCTAGGTAAAATAAAAGAAGGACATGGATCCATTTAGAAGATGACTTATTTTCTCTAAACTCAGAAAAATAAACCCATGCTTTCAACCGCTTGTGAGCAAGTAAAAAACTGAATTCTCCAAGTCTGCTGCAACTGGCAAGTTTAAGCATATTTAGGTTAACCAATGTAATTTCTGGTTAGAACAACCTCGCTATCAAGAAAGAAGTTTGCACCAACTCATATCTCTGTGCCAGTAATTTCATTATCATTGGCAACTGTCACTATTTGGTTTCTGTTTGCCTGCTCTACACTAGCCTCAGGGAAAGCTCCAAACGCACTCCTGCTGCTCCCAGAGGCAGGCAGCCGTCACCATTCCCCAGAAGGTTCCACATGATTCAGTGCAGCAGCCAGGGCAGCAGCAAGGTTCTCGTATGTTCTTAAAAGGAACATAATACTCATGACAAACTGCAGACACATAACACTGAAGTCATCCAACAAAGAAATTGCTATGAGTGGAAAGGATTTAGAAACCATTGGGTCTTATGAGTATAGGAATAACACAGGACAGATGTAATCTAGTCTGAAACACAGTCATATGGCTGGGAATAAGAAGATTTCTGCTATACACAGAATAGCATCAGTTGAAAGTGACAGAAGGGGAAAAGGAATTAGATCTATCAGACCAGCACTGGTATCAACAAGAGGAACCCAAGAAAAAGGAAGAAGTATTCTTTTGTTCAGATAGCAAATTATTCCTTCCTTTAACCAAGATCTTCTTGAAACATCAACAAGAATAAATTGGCAATATGTAAGAAAGAACAACAGAAGCTAAGTTAAGAAAAGGCTTTTTCAGGAAACAGGAAGACTGGGAAATGTCTTCAATATAGAAAATAGCAAGAATTTAACTTCTAAATTTATCAAAATAAAAACTGAAATACTGTAGGACTGCTATCTATAAATGTGTAGCATTAACACCCACCAGAAAAAAACCAGACTGAACAGCAACACAGTAAACTTGCCATGACTAAAGAAAGTAAGGTATTAGCTGTCAGAGGACAGATGCTAACAACCTTGAGGTTACACAAATTATCAGAAATATTATCTGAAAAAGCACAGAAGGGCCTACCAAAAGAAAGTCAAGTCCTGTAGAATACATAACTAAAAATATCTCTAAAATTCAGTTCAAGGTTCTCTCTAAACAAAAATTGTTACTCCTTCAGAGTCCCATCTAGTAAATCTTGGCAATCAAAATTACCAAATCCAGCTATGGCATAATTAACCAGTCAATCAAACTTCTAACCTTAAATACAGCAGAAAGAGATAACTGAAGTTTTAACTGCAATATAACAACCAAGCTGGTGAAGTCCTGAATTTTCTTCCATTGATGGACTCCCCTCTCCCCTGTATTTTTTCTACTAACCGTCCAAGTTTCCTGCTGTGGTAGAGAAGTAAAAACCAATATGCACGCTTTAATCTCCCAAGAAATCGCCTGAATTTATAACATAAGTAAAATAAATTATCTAAATAATTGAGGTATGTTCTATCATCCATTACAACCTTAAGTATCAAGTGATTTCAGGTGAGGGTCAGAACCAGGACAAACAGAAGCAAGACTAATCTTAGTTTGGGGACTGGACTTACAAGCTCATTTTGACAGCAGTTAGTAATTTGAGCCATTTAAGACCTCAACTTCCTGCTCCAAAAGAAATCCAATAAAAGGAAATTTTTGTTTTGGGGGAGATTTCAGTAATGCATTCTGCGGAAGCTTACTGTTTTGTCTTTTAAAAATGCTCCAGTGCTTCTACACAGGTAGTGAAAACAAACCTTTAAAGCGTGGATATTACTGAATGTAACAAAAAGTTAATATGTAAAAGATAAGAACAGTATAGTTTATTTCATTTCTGTAACTATCATACTCATTTCTTCTCAGATATGCAAGTGGGTCTAGAAAAGATCTTTGTTTCATGCTATACACTAATAAAATAAACATTACTTGTAACAAAAAGGTGGGAGTAGGGTACATTCTGACACTTAAAATCTGCAGTCTGCCATAACAACCTAGCAAGAGCTGATAAAGTATCTCTAGCTAAAGATACCTCTAATGTATTAAGATTTGGAATGTGATAATCCTGTTTACATATACTTTGATATTTCATTTGAATTCCTTTTCCACAGTAAGCATGCAACAGGGCTAAGTATCTACAAGACTGTGGCTCCACTGTAGTTTAAACAGAACAGGTCTTTTGTAAAGTCAGTTTTATTAGCTAATAAAACCTATCTACTTTCTGATGTCATTCTGTTGAACAGAACTGGAGCATTCAAAATGTTACCACGGCAGCACTCTCTTCCTAAATTTTAAATTAACAAACTCTCACAAAACATACATTATGGCATAAGGATCATCCATTAGCAAGCACAAATACTTCACTGCTTTGAATCTTACCTAGAAATCTCTGCTTGGGAATTCTTCTCTCCGTCGACTGTAAATGGTGATGCTCCAGTTAATAATTCATACATAAGAACACCAACACTCCACCAATCAACAGCCTATAGAATAACATAATTATACAATCAACAGCCTATAGAATAATATAATAATTATGTATGTTATGATACGCTGAAGCAAAATTGTTAACAAAAGAAGTAACAGAACAATCCACTTAGAAAGCAACTAGCATAGGAAGAACCTACTTATATACAAATACAAAGGCACAACAGGATACAACAAAGCATAAACAACTGTGGTACTGACTGAAGGTATTTTCTGTGATAAATGAATTTTATATTGAAATCTCTCCACTTAGCTTTTTCAACTAATTTCTCAAGCTGAACTCTTTCCACTGACTCCTTCTGTTTTCCCAACAGAATTAATTTTGATTTTAACCATCGTGATGCAATATGAATTCTAAAACATACTCAAAACAACAGAGGAATCTAAGGCTTGCTAAGAAGTAGCGGAACTTGAACTTTTATGAGCTTGAGAACGAAATTAAGGCATGTTCAAAAAGCACAATTTAAGATGACAGTCCACAGTTAATCCAGGCACCTGAAAATCCTATGAAATCATAGAATGGTTTGGATTGGAAGGGACCTTAAATACCATCTTGTTCCAGCCCCCTGCCATGGACAAGGACACCTTCCACTAGATCAGGTTTCTTAAAGCCCCATTCAACTCAGCCTTGAACATTTCCAGGTACAGAGCATTTACAACTTCTCTGGGGAACCCGTCCCAGTACCTCATCAGCCTCACAGTAAACAAGTTCATCCTAACATCTAATCTAAATCTCTCCTCTTTCAGTTTAAAGCCACTCGCCCTTGTCCTGTCACTATATGCCCTTCTGAAAAGTCTCTCCCAATCTTCTTGTAAGCTCCCTTCAGGTACTGGAAAGTCACAATGAGGCCTCTTCCAGGTGAACTCAGCTCTCTCAGCCTTTGCTCACAGGAGAGGTGTTCCATCCCTCTAATCACCTTGGTGCCCCTCCTCCAGACTTGCTCCAACAGGTCCATGTCCTTCCTGTGCTGAGTACTCCATAGCTGGATGCAGCAGTCCAGGTGGGGTCTCAGCAGAGGGAAGTGGAGGGGTAGAATCCACTCCCTGGCCCTGCTGGCGCTGGCCACACTGCTTTGGATGCAGCCCAGGGCACAACTGGCTTTCTGGGCTGTGAGTGCACATGGCTGGGTCATGTCCAGCCCCTCATCCATCAGCACACTCCCAAGTCCTTCTCAGCAGAGCTGCTCTGATCTGTTCATCCCCTAGCCTATGTTGATACCGTGGGCTGCCCTCACCCAGGGGCAGCACCTTGCACTTGGTCTTGTTAAAACTCATGAGATTTGCACGCCCATTTCTTGAGCTTATCCAGGTCCCTCTGGATGGCATCCCATCCTTCAGCTTTTGGTTGTTGCTGTTGTTGTTAATAATAATAACACCAATACCACCAACAACAACAACTTCTGAATGTTTAAATATTTGGACCACTATTTGTCTATTTAAGTTCCTGAAATTTTTCACTTAGGTAGTATCTGCTTCTGTCAGATATTCCAAACCTGACAGATTTTCAAGGAATCTGCTTAAAACCACAGTTCCTTCCTGTTATTAGATCTATGACATTTCCAACCTTGAACACAATTTCAGCCACTTCATGTTTCACCTGTTTGCTGTTTCAGTCAGGCAAAGCTTTCAGAAAAATCATGTCTCCAACATCCTACTGCTGCAATGGATCATAGGTAAAACAGTGATTTTGTTTGTTAAATAACTTTAGTAAGGATCTAGCACGAGCCTTGTTACTCCCACTTTGACAGTTCACTGCATTTTGGTTCCTGTAACTTTCCCTGCTCTCCATTTTGCATGGACAGCTCCACATGGTACAGGCACTGTTCAGCTATGGTCATCCAGTGCCACCGCTGCACCTCAGGGCCTTAGAGACATGGACTGTGGTAACACATGGGATATTTGGCTTCCCATATACTAATCACATTAGTCTTATCTCTCATACCTTATAACTTACAAAACACTTCTTTCTTTCAAAAGGAAGGATGCTACTATGAATAATAAAGGAAGCAGTTTAGTCTTTTCAACAAAATTAATTACAGATGTTTGAACTGATTCTCAGGTTTACAGGAATGAAAACTGCAAATCAATGAAACTTCTGCTTTACTCATGTTGGCAATAGTAATACAATGCAGGAAGAAAACTAGCGAAATCACGACAATTTAGTCATATATTTTATTTGGGTTTGCTTCAAATTACACAGAATCTGATGTCTCATATATTTGGCCAAGAGTATCTAGAAGAACTATCTGATGAAGTCTCTGTATTGCTACTAATTATCTTTGCAAACATATAGTTCTCAGAGAAAATCCCAAAGAATTTCTTCTTGGCACGTGTTTTTCCAAAAGAAAAGGAGGATCTGAAGAATCAGAAATCAAACTTTAAAAAAATAAATACTGAAATACTAGAGCAAGTCCTTAAGACAAACACTGCGATCATCTAGAAGAAATTACAGATGATAAATATTGATTTTTGAGAGAATAGCACACTAAAGCAATCTCGTTTTCTCTTTTTGTAAGGTCTTTGAGTTGCTAGATGTGCAGCAAGTATAGACTACACTAAAAATCTTCTAAAATGGCCATATATGATATTGCCAATGGTAAGGTAGTGAGTGTGTGGTGTAACTAACATCACATACATAACTGCAAAATCACCCCTACTGATCAGCTAACAGTCATTACCAAACTGTGAAGTTATTCCTTACAGAATACTGTATGACTGCACGACATCTGATGAAAGTATCAGACAGAACCAAAGATAACAGAACAGAGATTCCTCTTTACGTCTGTGACAAGACTGAATTTGTAAGCTTTCAGAAGCCAGAATCATAATACAAGGTGACTGAGAAATTGGAGAGATGCTCTGGAGGTGGCATGACTAAACTAAGAGAGTGCAGGAAAGAGCTTCAATTCCTAAGTTTTTTAAGTTCTATTTTTAACAGCAACTGGGCAAGCAATAATACAAGACGTAGTTCAGTAGAAAAAGACAAAGAGGTTATAGTGGAATTCAAGGTAGGTGTGAGACAATGACTAAGTGAAAAGACAAAGCACACTCTATTTCATATGTAGTAGAAGAATCAGGGAGGTCATTCCGCTCTACTTCAAACTGCCAGATCCCAGCTGTGCCCTCTACAGTGCTCCTTAACTGAAGCCAAACTCAGACCAAAAGAGACACAGGATGCATAGAGAAGGAAAAGAAAGAACTTTCTCAGGCAAAAGTCAGACTTTTCCAGTTCTTAGACAGGCTGCTATAAAGGAATCACAGTCAACTACATTCCATGATCCACTACAGACAGACAACTCAACTCAGTCTCAGCAAAAAACCACAGAGATTAAATATTCTCCAAAACTTCCCAGTACAGTGAATAATTTAGATTACTCTAGAATAATTTATCTAGGAATACTGTAGAATTTGGAGAATAGGGTTTTTTGTTTGTTTCAAAAACCATCTGTTAATTATGGTTGTCTTGATCTTTTCTATCAATTACTGACACTTTATTCCATAATAAAACTTGAGTCACAAGCCAATTTTACAGTATCAAAACATTTATAACATTAATAACCTATCCCATACCTCAATAAAGATAACAGATTTCTCTGGTGTCCAGTTTAAAATGTGTACCAGAACTAACCACAAACCATTTCCCACTCTGAACTAGTTTTTTATGCAAAGGCAGATAATTGTCAACTAAGTTTGTTGTCCCACAGCATACTTAGAATAAATTTTGAACAGAACACAAATAAGCCTCAATAACTTTATAAATATTCCTTTTACTTCAGATGAGAAGAGGAAAATACATCAACATACAACTGAAGACACAGGAAACAATCTATCTTAGGACAACCTTAAATAACACATACTTGAATAAGGTAGCATCATATTTTACAAAAACTGCTCAAACTGAGCAACATGTTGACTGAAGAATTAGTTTATTTTCAGTAATAAACTTAGAACATACCTTATCATGTCCTGTGTCTCCCCCTCTTACAATATCTGGAGCCATATATTCTATTGTTCCACAGAAGGAATACGCTCTCTCATTCTAGGAAAAAAAAGATAAAATTTACATCAAACAATTATATTATACAAATAATATGGGATAGGCATGGCTAACAGTTCCAAGATGATGGCAGCAATTCTTCTCCAAATAGCTCAGAACTGATAGCTAAATAATATTCCATCATATGTAGAGATTTATCACAATGCTACAGAATATTTAGTCTTCTATGAAAAAATAAAATGTCATAAGTTTGCGTTGCAGTCTAAGATAAGAACACAAAAATTAATCTACTAATATTTAGAAAAACTCTCCCGTAAGTCTAAATGATCTACACATTTCAGAACTCCGCACGATTCCCCAGCTAACGCAGATATATACATTCTGAAGGCTGCAATACCAATACTCTAGCTAACAAATGAAACTTTCCATTAAAAAGGGAATTACTTGTAAGATGTAAAATTTGACTAAATTGGATACAAGATCCTCTGAGTTCCCCATATTTAGGAATTCATTATGACCTCTAGAAAAGTTGTTTTCTTTCGCAACAAACATACACACAAAAACCAACGTTCTCTCAAGAAGAGACTTGGAGAGAGACAAGACAGAGAAGGGGAAAGGCAGACAGTGTTGTAAATTTAATTTTATTCTATGCACTGAATTATTCTCTTGTTCAAAACTAAGCTGCTTTCACAGGCATGTATAACTGTTCCCTGGTAATGATTTACCTTTGAGGTCAACATGAGGTCATGCTGTACCTTGCTAATGACGAAAGCACATGTGTTTGGGCCATGCAACCTTGTTCCTCCCTTATCCTTCATGCTTCTAGCATTTTGGGGAGAGATCCTGATAGGTCCTTTAAAGAAGAGTGTTCAAAAAAGCAAATATTTCAAAAGTCAGGTTTTACATTTGTAGATTCAGGTTTGGAGTTTAAAACAGGTGCTATACAAAAGACTACACTAATGAGAAGAAGCTTCTAAAAGTAGAAATAGTGCTCTGTGCTACCCTAAGGCATAAAAAGTAAACAGTCCAGCAGCATATTATTAAACTGTATTTCTTAAAATACATATACTGTGACTGGTTTTTTGGGGTAAAATTCTGTGTTCAGAATAGTTATAAGGCCTCATTTTGTTTAAATATTAACTTGAAATATTAACTTCTGAGACAAAACCATATAATAATGAATTTTCATGATTCCACTTTATTTTGACACAACTATTGTTTCTCTTTGATAATTTTCTCCAGTACCTGTTATCTTAAAAAAATATAGCGTGATAGAAAGCACAAACAAAGAACAACGTCAGAAATTTCTAACCCTCCATCAGACAATCTAAACCTATTAAATCTCTGTTCTTTTTTCCTTCAGCTGGAATGGGTGGAGGGAGGGAGGAAGAAGGGTGAAAAGGAAAAGGGAGAGGAAAACACAGAAAGAAACTCCTCTTCACTTGCTACAAAGAGTAAAGATAATGCAGCCAAAGTGAGATATCAAGACAACTGTCTGAAAGCAAGGCACTCTGACTCCAACTATAGATTAACACAGATTTGCCTTCATAACAGCTAAAGTCATGAAATCCAGATACTTCTTTGTTAGAAACCTTTGTTTATGTTGTGGTTTATTAAATTACAACCCTCATAAGTTACATCTAGCTGTTAATTAAAAAACACAGGTTTTAGAGTATGAAGTTTCATTAGCAACACTTTGGTAAATTTGTCACTGTTAAATACACCTCTTACAGGAAGTCACGAATAGTCTCTGCTGTTACGCACCACATGTGGGTTTAAAACCATTTTCAAAGAATGTTACCTCCAATAACAGTTTTATTTTATGTCATTTTCTGGTCTCCTGGGTACATGAGAGACACAGATACAGTGGAGAGACTCCAGAAAAGAAGCATAAATATGATAAAGGGAACCTATGAGGAAAGGCTGATAAAGCTGGGACTGTTACACCTGAAGAGGTGAAGCTGAAAGTTCACAGAGATCTCATCGATGTACAAAAATGCCTGAAGGAAGCATGCAAAAAAGAGAGAGCAAGGCTCTTTTCAGTGGTGCCCAGTGACAGGACCAGAGGAGGAAACACTTTTTTACTGTGAGGGTGACTGAGTGCTGCCACAGATGGCCATGAAGGTTGTGGAGTATTCCCTCCTTGGAGATACTCAAAGAGCTTCTTGTGGGCAACCAGCTCTAGACGACTGTATTGAGCAAAAGGTTGGGCAAAATGACTGCCAGCCATCCGTTCTGCTCTGATTCTGTCACAAAATGCCACTGTAACCTGTATTTCAACATTCATTTTGAAACCACAGCCAAGTCTTATTTTGTAC
>WAAG01074448.1:3047-31844 GCA_013390105.1 Tichodroma muraria
TTTATTTAGATAGCTCCATCCACATCAAGAACAGCCATTAACTCCTACAACTTCTGTTCTGTCTTCAGCTACTAACATATCCAGGCACCTCCCGTTACACGGAGCAAGTTTTTCCAGCTAAATTGATCCATTTGTCCCCAATCTACTTTTAAAGAATCAGAGCAGGTTTTTTTCCCTCTATACTAGCCTTAATAGGACATGTAAGGCACCAAAAGGTAGAAATACCAAAACCAACAGTGTGATGTGAATTTTGTATTCAAAATAAACACAACATCTTGTCACATAAATGACTGCCCTGCTATCAAGAAATATTCCCCTATTCTCTAAGAACAATTAACTACACAAGGTTTACAGTACTGGAAGGCAGTCACAGACAATGTAGAACAATTTGCAGACAAGGTTGATTGCACTGGCAGGGTTTAACTGAAAAATAAAACAGAGATACACATTGATTGAAGCTATCTAAATAAAACATGAATGCCTTCTAATGAAAACAGCAAGCAAAACAGCACTTTGAGGCCTCAGCAACAACATTTTTGTCAGTACAGGCTGTGAGGCAGCCAGAGCAAATAAGGTTCCTTGAATCATTTACTAATTTACCACCTTAAGATACATATTTTTAAGTTTATGGATTTATGAAATTACCTTCAGTATTATTCACCCCCTCACCTCTAAACATTTTGAGTAACAATGTTACGGATTTTAAAAAATACTGATAGTATAATCAATGGGGTGCTCTGGGTTATGTCAGAAGAGCTGCTACCTCTCTGTAACACAAACAATGCACCTCACCATGCAGCACAAAAGATCACCTTTTGCTCTCTCTGCCACTCTCCCTAAGAAGTGCCTCATCAGCTGGGGAAAACAGGTCCCTGCTTCCTTCAATCTTCATTGGTGTTTCCAATGACTTTCTTAAAACTATTCTGATTGTCTGGCTACCGGTGCCTGGTGTTGGATGGAAAATTAATCTGAGACATGCCTGTGGTTCTTCTCAAGTATGAATGAAATATTTTTCATTTGTTGTAGTGGGTTTTTATTTGATATCCAGGCATTTCACTTCTTCTGTAGTACTCCACTTTCTTTGACACTGGCATGCAATTCCTTCCAGCTACCAACAGATTTCATTATGTTTCTGTTTACTTAGACTTTAGTATCATTAATGAGGATGTTGGCTAAGTCAAGACCTGCCAGTAATCTCTGTGTTATGCTACCTGACAGTGCCTCTCTGTTTTATGTGCAGTTATTTAGCACTACCCTGAGCCATGGACATCTTGCCAGCTCTCAATACACTTGAGAGCAAAGCTGGTGAATAATTTATTAACGAATTTGTGTCTAATGTTCCTGCATGAAATACGTATCAACAGGCTGATTGTTACTGATCTGTTTCTTACTGGAAAAAAATCAAGAAACACTTAATGCAAACACGTTTTAGTGTGTGGGTTTTTGGCAAAGTTCATTAATACAATCTAGACTAATACTTCCTCTGATATGATTCTGTTCACATATATATATATATATAATGTACATGGAGATTTATTCTTTATGAGATATGCCAGAAATGCCACATTTCTTTTACCTTTATGTGTTCAGAGATAACTCTGTTGGCACTGGCTTTCTCATTTTTTTTAAGGTTTTTTTTTGTCTGGGAAGCAGTCCCATCTCTTACTTTTGTTTTCCTTCTGAAAATGAATCCCATATTCACCATAAAAAAAATTTTTTTTTTAATACCTCTTGTTGGGAAATTGATTTTTTATTATGTTTTTTTAAAGAAACTATCTATTCAGTCATTAACTGTTTTGTCCTTGTTAGAAAGCCAATTTTAGTTTATCACACAAAATGTACTTTTCAAGGATTCTTCAGAAAAAATTACATTTGCTGTTCTTTCCCCTCTTGTTTTACTTGGGTGGAAAGGTGGGAGGCAAATCATCATAATACCCTGGAATCATCCAGAACCAGTGATTTGCATATGTACTTATATTACTCTAATATTAATACATGCATTTCTTAGTTCCCAGGACTCTTCCTTAAAATGTTTTTTCTCCTTCCTGTTCCTTTCAGTAAATTCATGCCCAACCATAAAAAGCAAAAAATTGTCGAAACCTCTATAATATAAACTGATACAACACAGACAGGGAAAAATGCATCTTAGTTTGAACTGTATTGCGCTCAGCCCATTTGGACTTGCCCTGCACTTTCAGGCTGATATAATATTTTTATTTTATCACCTTAGAGTCACAAGTTCCTAGGCAGTGGGTCTATCATGGCACAGAAAGAGCTGCCTTTCACAGGCAGGTGGAACAATTCCTGTACATCAGCCAGTAACCACAACCCGGCCTTCTGCTGAGAAAAAGACATTTTATTTCAAGTGCCTAAGAGCAGGAATGTTGGTGAAAAGGGTTGCTATAAAGTGACAGATGCTTCACCACCAGATCATTCAAACAGGATGAAAAATAGCACAAAAAATTAATCCCAACAACAAACCTAAAAACCAAACAAAACCCAGATTTGAAGCACAATGTTGCTCTACTTCAGACTTCAGTGTATGTTCTATTTTCAGAAGGCGCTAAAGAAGCTGAAGCACAATAGGCAATGATTTTTACATTATTCACAACAAAAAGTATTTGTAGAATAATGCAAATACACAGTGGCAGCCTGCGGGCTGCTGTTGAAGGGTAAATGTTTACAGGAATGCTGGGTGTGAGGCTGTATTGGGTTTGCATGGCACAGTTCCCACGTAGCTGAGGGGATACAGGGGTGGCTCCTCTGAGAAGCTGTCAGAAACTTCTTCTTTGTCTTGCAGGAGGGAGTGGTGGGGGGAATGTGTTTTTAAGATTTCATAGAATCATTCAATAATAGAATAACCCAAGCTGGAAAGGACCTATGAGGATCACCATAGTACAGCTCTTGGCCGTGAACAACACACTCCAAGGGTCACACCCTGTGCCTGCGAATGTTGTCCAAATATTTCTTGAACTCTGTCAGGCTTGATATAATGACCAGTTCCCTGGGGTGCCTGTTCCAGTGTCCAACCATGCTCTGGCTGAAGAACCTTTTCCTGTGGTCCAACCTCAATCTCCCCTGACGTGTCATTCCCTCGGGTCTTGTCAGCAGAGAACAGATCAGTGCCTGCCCCTCCACTTCCTCTGTGAGGAATTTGTTTTACTTCTCATTATCCTCTTCTGATTTTGGTTGGTGAATGCTAAATTCTTGGTATTTGATCATGCACTTGAAGAAACTGGAAGGCAGCTGTGCTTTGAGAAACATGGGATAAAGGAACAGAAACTCCAGGAGAACCCACTTTTTTATGATTAGGGAAAAAGTTTCCAAGACAATGCTATTTTCCATTGATAACTTACTTGCTTAAACATGGAATTCAAACCTGACACTTAGAAAAAACAGCTAAAGCAGCTGAAGTGGTGGAAAAAAGACAAAAAGTAAACACCTACCTCTGTAGGGGATCCTATTCTGTGAAGTCTCTTGAGCCTATGCCCTGGAAGAATCTGCCATAGGCTTCGTGAATGCCTTACTGCTTCGAGTAAGACAAAAGTTGTCCCCCATGGTGCTCTGCAGCACTAGGCAAATTTGCCTCAGTTGCTATAGGTCACTGCCCTTTGCCCTGCCCTTGTACTGTCCCTGTGTCTCCAGATCATTGGCTCCTGAGCCCTACTTAACCTGAGACACTGCACTGAATCCTGTCTTTCGTCCCTGGATCCCTTCGGCATGGGTTGCCTTTGTCCCTGGACCCCTTCGGCGTGAGTCTGCAATAAACCTCGCTGGAGCTCTATACAGAGACCCTTCCCTCCTTTCTTTGCTGACCTATCTGTGGCGTGTGTGAGCGTGGATTCAGTGGCTGTCTGTGTCTGCCCGGGTAGCTTCCTCAGAAGACGCTTTTGGAGTCGTTGCAGCAGTCACCCCCCAGCTCCACGCTGCACCACCACTCCAGTCACCAGTCACCCACGCCAGAGCCTTAGGAGAGGCGAGTGCAAAGGGGCAGGTGCTGATGTACACGACATTGTTTTTACCCTCACGGCCATACCCCTTGGTAACAAACTGTCAGAGCACTAATCTTGCTATTGCTATAATATGTTAAATTAGGTATTAAAATTTAAACTATGTTTAAAACACATGTATTATAAGCTATCCATATATTTAAACTATAATGAAGTTAAAAATGAAAAAAAAGTGAGGTAATTTTGTTTCTTTGATAGTCTTTTAACTGCCAAACTCTTCCCATCCACCCCACAACAGCATGAGATAGTCAACCTTCTCACTTACTGAAAGCAGTGATTTTTATTTTAGTTATTTTTGAGCTTTTTACAAGCTAAAGAAAAGCTGCTTTCCCTGACATGGGGTAGGTGTCCAGGAAAAGAGAGGCTCCCTCATTTGCTTTCAGGCTCTTGGAGAACTTATAAATTCTTTGTGACTGCTCTTAGAAAAATATGAATTTAGCAACCACCTTCTTTGGGGACGGATCCTTGGCTTGTGCAAACTGTCAGAGCTGAGTTTAAATCAGTTATGCAGTGTGGCATTTTCCTTCAATTCCTTGCTATAAGTCATTAAATCCCAAACTGAGAATGGCTGTGTCAAAACCCTTGAACCACCTGCTCAACTAGAAAAGCAGCAAAGTCTAAGGATTTAGCTATATTAGATGCATACATGAAGATAATTCTGGGAAATTAAAATCCTGCTTGGGTGAATTTGTGCATTTTGATTCAGAGAGGAAAAGAGGGCATATAAATGATTTGTGTGCACGACCTACTGCTTTTCAGTTCAGCTGGGATCACCACATATCATCCTTAGCCATGAAAATCCTTCCCAGCTGCCATAAACTGCTCTGTATGTATAGACCTTACAGCATAGCTTCAAGTAACAAAAAGCATCCTAGCCAGGGTCATATTTTTATTTTTCTGGTGTGCCTTTGGACCATAAAGTCACCAGAAGGCATGGACAGCAGGAAGAGAGATTGATGTTCCCTGTCTCTTCCAATCTGAGAGCTAGAAGGCATCAAATGAAACTAGGCAAGGCTAGTTTTGAAACAAAGAAAGGAAATCCTTTTTCATGGCCCTTGGCATTAGAATGGGGGACTCATGGGCATGGAACAGTGGAGCTGCTGGTGACTCATGCACATGTGAAAAAGCCATGGGGCACATTCAGAGACAAGAACTGCTCTGAGAGTTGTCAAATGCCAAGCCTCCCACACCAGGGGTGGCAACGCATCCTGCAGCATCTGTGAGCCCTCTCGCAAAGCACCACTCTGTGCTTGTCCTACCCATATTTCATTGGGGAGGATACTGGAGTGAGATCAGCAGATCCACTACCCATTTTCTTGTATTCTGGTTGTTCTATGCCATAGTTCTACAATATGACACTTATATTGTTGCCTTGTGGCAAATTGTATGGTAGATGGACAAAAACACTGGATTCTCTGAAAAACTGAACTACTACTTAATGAACTTAATTGAACTACTACTACTTACTTTGTACTACTACTTCTTCTGCTTGTTCTTTAGCTTGCACTTGAGTTTTGCCTCTGCATTCAGTTGTCTCTGTTCATGAAATTTACCCAGACTCATGAGTAACTTTGTGTTAATGGAAGCTTCAGTTTTCTGTGGATAAACTATTTAGGCAGAGGAGGAATGGAAGACTCTTCAGACTGTTCTAAATTGAGGAGTAGGATTTTTAAGAAATAAATAAAAAGCAAAAGAAGTCAAGAGTTAGCCTGGCAACAAAAGATTACTTTATCAAAATAAATACACCTAAAGGAATGAAACATTGTAAAAGCATCCATAAGCATGCCTATATTAGCAAACTTGAGACCATACATTTCTGTGGGAGGCTAAAGTAAAGAGTTATGTTTCTCTTGTGAAAAATATCTGTGATAATATCTGCTTGTTTTACCATTTTCAATCAGTCACTTTTTAAAATGTGTCATTCCCTATCTATATGGTTTATTCAGGTTGAGGGGTATATATAGTCCTAATTCTTGCTCCACTCCCATGGCAATCAAAAAATCACTATCTGATTATACCCTAAGTTGGAAATTCAGGTTTCAACTTGTTTTGTTGTTTGAGGGATTACTTTTGTTTTTCTTCTTTTTTTTTCCCTTTGGAGAGATCTTGTTGCCACAGGCATGCAACAGAGGTGATTCATTCTGGATGGGAAAAATCAGCTTTGTCATGAAGGCAAGGAGAAGAGCTTAGGTCAATATGGGAATCATACCTTTGCAAGATTTATATTTATATTTTTATTATATATTTATATATTACATTTGTATATACTTTTATTCTATCCTATCTATGTAAATTTATTATGTGTTTATGCAATCCATCAGGAATTAGATTATTCTAATTTTGTTGATGATTACTGGATCTCCCCAGATATTACAGAGCAGAACTTCACCTGGTGTGGGAAGCCATTGCATACATAGGTGGTAGCAGAGACTTTGACAAGTTCTGGTTCAGCCTCAAAGATTTGAAGACTCGCTGGCTTGTTTTATGCAGCACAACTTGTGTTTGTAGCCATTACAACATTTTTCCTTGGTAAAATGATTCTTATTCTCAGGTAATCCTGTAAATTTTCCCACTCCTCTGAACTTGTCCAAAAGTGGCACAGCATTTAGAAGGAGCCACAATTTGTCAGTAAGAGAAATTAATAATCCATGCCACCCGTTCCTGAACTTTCCAAAAAGAAAGAGATTAAAGTACGGTTGTTTTCGGTAATGTCAATACCCGCACTCTAAGAATGAGAGAGATTGCAACTTATTTGACTTAGGCCACCAATAGTAATGACATTTGATTACCACAGAGAAAATTCACGCTGCATTTATTAATTCATAGTCCTGATTGTGCAAACCTCTAACTTTGCGTTGTGATGAACGAGCCTGGGAAACCAGACATGGGAGTCATAAAATGGGCCTGGCAAGAAGAAAAATATTGCCAAGTTGGGGTAAAGTCATATATAGTTTGTTCTCTTCAAAATGAAGCAAGCATTTACCTGGTAGGAATGATCAGGATGACGTGTAATAGACTATAAGAATGCTAAATAGAAAAGTTATTGACATTATCATTATGACCTTGGATTTGTAAGAATTATAAGGGGGCACCTGTGTTATACCAACTTTTGTCCTGTTTCCCTCTCTGAAGGCAGGCTGAACTGGCTTAAATCAGAATCAAGAAAATCAAACTCTGAGTATTTTTCAAAAATCTGAAGAGCAATACACACAAGCACAATTTCATAGTACCAGCTCTACAGCTAAACCCATGCATTTCATCATGCCAAGCTCCGCTCTTGAGGCAACTTGTGGAAAGTGATTGCACCCAACAGGTTAAAATCTCAAGGGTACAGGAAAACTTTGGAACATTGCTGTTCTTTAATTAATGTACATTGGAACCTGATGTTCTTTATGGGCCCTTCCAATCCAAATCATTCTATGATTCTACATATTTTGCAACATATATGAAGCCTGTGATATTCCTTGCTCTTCAAGCTGTTCCTTGAAATAAATGTCAAAGGATTTTTGAAGTCTCGGCACTGGGATTCACAGCTCCATGTGTCCCACAGCCTGTCTTAACCCTTTCTTTCAAATTCTATCATAACATGTCTTTTTAACATCTACAACATCTACTACACAAGAATAGGGGTTTTGCCTAATTTCCTGGGTTTTATAATACCTCTCTGCCCAACTGGCCAAAAGACACATATTTTATTTAGAGTGAAAGTTTTCCTGTTCCTGTTCTTGCCTTCAACTAATACTAAGACTAACACCACTTTGCAGTGACCATGTTGAGCTTGTATTATGGTCCACATATTTTTTAAGAGGCTGACAAGGAACATCTGTCCAGGCAGGAAAAAAGTTGTGGAAAAAGTTACGGGGATTAAGTTTTCTGCATTTTACATTATAATGACATTTCCAATCACTTGAGAACTGCATGATTGCCTTTCATAGCTCCTGGGAATCTTGACTCAGTGAGTGAGAAATGTACTTTTAAATAATGCCATTCTGTAGCAGCCTGGGCCGGGATTGCGCTGGATGCTACCTCGAGATTTCAAGGCGGAAGTCCGAAGGTGGCAAAAGAAAAGAAAGACGAGCTCGATTGGGTTGCCCGAAAAGCAAAGGCAGTTTAATGGTCCAAAATAACAAACCGGAAAAAACACAACCGCAGTGTAGGGTTAACCGCAAAAGGCCAGGGCCAGGCTGAAACAGTTACTTATATGAGGTAGGCTGAGAGCGGAATTTTGAGGGAAGGGTACCAACCAGGAGTGAGGATTAGGAATATGTAAATAACTGCAGCAAATGTAGACCATTGACAACAGGAGAAACAAAGAACCTTCTGGCAACATTTGCATAACAGCTTCTAGGGGATGACGGGAGTGGGCTTCCTGCTCACCCTAACCAAGGTGATTTGTTTATTCCTACTGGGGCACTTGCTTCCAGGATTGCAAACAAAAGCCCCTGGCTTTTTCAACCCCAACAGCACTTGTTCTAGATTTTCTCCTTAAGAATGCATCAGACCTTACTGAAACAGATTCTTCATGCCATCCAAATCACTGTGTAAGTCTGCCCTCTGACACTGCCTGCATTCAAATCCTTCATGCGTTATTCTCAGCAAACTGAATTCTTTTGGTGAAAAGTCTACAGGTTGCTGTCATTGTCAGTAGCTCTCCTGCTCTGCAAATTCACTGCCATTTTGTCTGGGCTTTTTATTTGCTTTATTTTTCCTGTTGATCCTGTGTTTTTTGCTTTCTTATACTATATCATTCTTAACAAACACCAACATTGAGAAAAACAGCTCTTGAAACTGCATCAAGGAGAGGAAACATGGCACTGGTCATTCAACCAGTCCTTTGTCTTGTACTGTAAATATTAATTTACATTAACATATGCAATTCCACAGACACATAATATTCATAAGCCTTATCAGCCTTATGAATCTTATGACTGACCATGGCTCTTTACTAGAGTTTGGACTGTGCAGCTGAAACACAAAGGTGAGCCTGACTTTATAGGATATCTGGAGCAAAAGGACTCCTTCTTCCTTTCCTTCCTGTAGGGGGGAACTTCCAGGAATAAGATGCTTTGAAAATTTGGTTGTCTAGAGGCTGAAACAGGGAGATAGCATTTTTGGATAATCTAATTCCAGTTATTACATCATGCTGGTACAAGAGGGGAGCTAAAAGCTAGAAAATAATTAGCATTTAAACCAGCTATAAAATCACAAAAATGCAAGGTATAGTCTTTGAAGTTTAATAATGAAAAACATCCAATTCCTACTTTTATTTCCTGCTTTTGTACAGAAGACTTAAATTTTATATGAGATTGTTTTCCCATTGCACATTACTGCTCCTGCAGATTTCCCATCTCCCCAAGCAGTACTGCACTGCTAAACCCATCAGACTACTGAGAACATGGGTCTGGAACAAAGAATGATCTATCCTAATTACTTTTAGAAGCAACTGTACTTAAGAAGCACATGTATTTACTATGAATTGTTATGGTTTTTTTATCCATACATAATGAATTTATTACAGTTGGGCAATTTAGTACACCCTCGTTTTCAATTTAATTGGATTTCTTTTAATACCCATATTTAACCTTCAAGCTGAAAGGTTTGATATTCCTTTGAGAGTTTTATTTTTCATTTTCCATATTACACATTTATATCTCTGTCTCTGTTGTTAAAGTCTTGTATGTTCCAGGTGGTTATGAAGCTAAAACCCAACTAATTTATGCATGCAATACGATAACTTATTATAAAAGCTTGTCAAAAACATAGAACTAGAGTCAATGCATTTTTGAACTTTGAAAGCTACTTTCATGTGGAAAAGAGTTTTTAAATTTTAGCTGAATACAAAGTCATTTTTTTAAAAAGTCAGTTTTAAAGATGGGACATTCTACTATTTCTTTTTTCTGAAAAGAAATTGTTGATCTTGACTTTCTAAAGGCAAGACTACAGTAGTTTGAGATAAAGCCAGAAATGTTTAGACCAAAAAATTAAGGGGAAGCAGAATTCCTACTAATGCACTGAACTATTTTTTTTCAAAAACAACTACAATCGGGTATCATAATTATACATTATTAAAATGACTATTTTTTCTTTCAGCCAAATATTTTTAAATTTCTTGAAATTTAGAATTTCCAGATGTAAACCACACTGAATGGAACAATCAATTATTCCATTGTTTCAATGCCTCCATAGAGGTCAGAATATACGTTCATACTGACAGTTCCAGGAACTCATTCCCGCGTCCTCAACCATCTTCGTTGTTGCTGCTGAAGTCATTGGGAGGTGGTTACCAAAGTACCTTGGAAAACGTGCTTCATAGTGCTCTTTTTAGTGCAAGACTACCTTGGATATTTCTGACATCTTCCTTCAGATTTGTCCACATAATTTATTTGATACATTAAAAAATCACAAACACATAAAGAATCTAGGACAAAAAGTATGTTCATGTGTCTTAGTTTGAAAGACAGGTGTCTGCTAAGGAAGGCAGGAGCCTCCCTCGGAATGGAGAATGAAAACCCCCTCCCTCAGAATTGTTATAAATTTGAAGTTAAGGGGCTCTCAGGCAGAGACACGGGGATAGGAATAACAGTTCTTTACTAGTGTGTATAACAAGGCAAACTCGGTAACAGCAGTAACTCTGGCGGTGACAGCAAGCAGACCCAGGGCCCGGGCCCGGTTCTCCTCGGCCCCGGCATTTCCCCTTCGGCGCAGCGGCCGTCGCAGGCGGCAGGGTGAGCGCGAGTGCCGGCGTGCCGGACCAGATGCGGCGGCGGCTCGGCGGCCGGAGCTGGAGCTGCGGAAAGGTCCCGGCAGGGCAGGGGGAGCGGGACCGGCCCGGGCACACCCAGAGCAGGAGCGCAGGAGCGGCGGGCGCGGGGCAGCGGCGGCGCGGCTCCAGCGGGGCAGGGGGAGCCGAGGCTCAGAATTCCCGACACGCGAGCGGATGGGGGCAGGTCCCTCGGGGCTGAGCTCCGGATCTGAGAAAATACAACCACATGCCCTCCTTCCACCTGGGCTTGGCCACCTCTTTGTTTTCTCAAATACCCACAAATGTCCATAAGTATCCAGTAATTAGTTTTCTAGTAACTTCCGGGAAAAAATTCTGTAAGAAAGAAACCCAACCCCCAACATCATGTCATCTTTGTGGTGATTCTTTCATATATTTTTCTATAGTTATGTTTCAATATGAATATTAAATCATTTGGCTTTATTTAAGTTTTATTAGCCTCTAGATACAAGGGGCCTGATATATTAAGACAATGGGCATAAAACTGTCAAAAGATGCATGAAATCTTGTTGATTCTGTGTTTCTTCTCTTTTCAGGATCAAGACTAGAGCATTTCAGGCAACCTACCAGCTGTTTTTCATATTTTCAGCAAGAGGTTTTCACAGAGCTGAAACTTTTAAGGGTTTAGGAGGCGGCAGGCCTATTCAGCTTCCCTGATATGTCATTAAATGCAAATGTCTACATTAGTACAGCATTAAAGTTCAAAATTCAAACACATAATTCATGAAACCTGAAAGCTAAAGTTCCCACACTGATGTTAAATCAATCGTACTGCTCAGATTATGCACATTCAATTGTATATTGAATTGCAGAAACCAGGCAGTTGAATTAATATCTGCACACTGTGGCCAACTTCAGCACAGAGCCTTAGCAGCAGAATGAACCAGCCTAACTCTTTGAAAAGTGAGCCTGGACCAAGGGGAAGAGACATGAGGAAGAAGAATGCACAGATGTGTGAGACTACAGTTCACATTTGACTTTGGGGTTCTATCTGCTCTGAAAACTCAAAGAAATGTTCCTAATTCATTTCTCCACATCTTTGCTGAAAGCTTTTGTCCTCCCTTCTGCTTAGACACAAAGCAGTTCAGACAAACAAACAAATAAGTTTGTAGCAACAAAATGCCTGAGAGATGCATTTTAAGACAGGAATTTTATTTCCTTGGTCTTGAGCCAGCAACCTGAGCCTGTCTAAGCATTTTAATACACGACCTGTTCTAGGGCCTAAGGGCACTGGCCATGCTCCTTCAATCTAAAGGACAAACTGACTTCTGCTGATAATTTAAATCTCAACAGAAAGCAGCTAAAGAGTTAGGGTCCTGTCATCATAGGGAGTAATGCTATTTTGAGTGCCCCAATTTTATCCCACCTTTTCATGTCTATTTATTATTGCTGCTTTCTTTGTCCCCCAGTTCTGGAGCCTACTCTAAAATTCACACACGATGAGTTCTAGACATAAATGAGAAGAAATACAACAGTTTTTTAATTCATGTAGTGGTTTTGGTTCACCAATCTGAAATTTCCCAACCAAGAGCAAAGCAGGCTCAAATTTTGAAGGGTATAAAGAAAATTTATTAACAGGACCAAAAGAAGAATAATAAAAATCAGAATAAAACCTTTAGAACACTCCTCCTCTCTTCCCTCAGACCTTCTTTCCTTCCCACTGACAACGTACAGAAACAACACCCAGAATTCTCAGTCAGTTTTCCACTGCTAGAATAGTCTTCTTCAGTTCACTTAGGGAGAGGAGCATCTCTTGCTGCTATGGAAAAATTCTCCACAAATGGCAGCTGCCCGGAAAATCTGCACTCATGAAATTTCCTCCCACTTTCACAGCCTTTTCACAGCTGTGCTTTTGGGCCATGACAACATTTTCTTAAGAATGAACTGTTCAAAAGCAAAGGTTCTCTTCATCTTCTCTCAGGGCAAAAGAGGTCTTCATTACTCATTTCTCTCTCTTCAAATTTCTCATGGGATCACAGTCACTTCAACATTGAACTCCTTTGCTCAGGTCTACAACTTGAACTCTCCATCTCCCACACACTTCTACATGGTTTAAAGGGAATATTTAGTCCATCAACATAGCTTACAAGAGAATTTCAGCCTGAAAACATAAGGCATCTCCTAATCTTGCTTCCATCTGGGACATTACTCCTTCTTGACTGACCTCAGTACCTTCATGTAGGGTCATTATGTGTCTTTACTTCTCTTATTTTTCTCACTCAAGAGAGAATTTGATGTCTTACAGGTTTCATCTGTGCACTGAAAGAGTTAATATCTTCCCCTCTAGGCCTGCAGAGCCACCCCTCGGTCTCAGCCTCCTGATCTCCCGGGCTCTGGGACAGCCCCTCGGCCGCTTGCAGCCGCGCTGGCGGGGTGGGGCGGGAACGTCTCGTCTTGGATCTCCTAAGCCAAGGCGGGCTCAGCTGCAACACCCCGTGGGCTGATGGCTTCCCCTGCATGGCAGTTATTGGCGCCCGGCCCCACCGCCGGGCCGTGCCAGAACAGGCCTGGCCCGCCCCGTGGCTGCTCCCGGGGCCCGGTGGACCCCGGCTCGGCCCGGGACAGCGGCGGGGCAGGGTTTTATACCGGCAAGATGTCAGCAGCCGCTGCCCGGCCAGGCGTGGTCGGGGCCCACGGCCTCCTCTCCCCCAGCCAGCCACACCAGGGCCTGGCCCGGCCCAGCCANGCTTGCAGCCGCGCTGGCGGGGTGGGGCGGGAACGTCTCGTCTTGGATCTCCTAAGCCAAGGCGGGCTCAGCTGCAACACCCCGTGGGCTGATGGCTTCCCCTGCCTGGCAGTTATTGGCGCCCGGCCCCACCGCCGGGCCGTGGCAGAACAGGCCTGGCCCGGCCCGTGGCTGCTCCCGGGGCCCGGTGGACCCCGGCTCGGCCCGGGACAGCGGCGGGGCAGGGTTTTATACCGGCAAGATGTCAGCAGCCGCTGCCCGGCCAGGCGTGGTCGGGGCCCACGGCCTCCTCTCCCCCAGCCAGCCACACCAGGGCCTGGCCCGGCCCAGCCAGGCCACGGGGCCGCAGCAGAGTGGGGCCAGCCAGCACCCTGTTACCTCTTCCAAACCAGAAATCCGAACGAAAAGTTCCCGGGATTCTCATCTCAAAATGTGTTCAGGAAGGCTTATCAGCCCTTTTCATTGGTTTAATCATGTGTCAATATTCAGAAATTGGCCAATTAAGGCCAAACGAGGACATTTCATTACCAGAGATTGGCACTTTTTGGTGGGAAGACTAATAAAGCTTCAGTCAACTGCCAACCAGAAGAGTCAGCCTTTTGCTTAAATACTGTGCAAAAGTCTTCTAGGCTTTTGATTTGTACCAAGGATTTATTAGTAGGCCTATTATACACCACACACACTCACCCTTCCCCACCCACTTACAGCCTCTAAGAATTGAGTGCCACATCAACAAGGGTATTCACAAAGCATTTAGGACTTGCAGGACTTGAGCTGTATAGGATGAGGAGGAAAAAAAAACCAACAACCCAACCAAAACCAACAAACCAGACAAACCTGTACTGTAATGTTACCCAAGAGATGGTGATGTCAGCCTGTTTAGTTTCTTGCACAATTTTATAAGTGAACATTTTTGTCCTTGTAAAACTGAATGAATTGTTTTCTGGATTGCATATGGCCCGTTCATTTTTTATAAAGCCAGCATTTCATTTTTGAGTCTGATTTCTGATTATTCAGGCTTTGCTTTAAGCTGCATAAAGCCAAGTACCATTCTGGTTTAACAAATTTCTATTTTGCTTCACCTTCACTGGAATGCAGCCTTTCTGGAAAAGTATTTTACATTATGGAACATTAATCAAATGTAAAAGTGATAATTGATACACATATCACATATTACTAAAAAGAAATATCACATTTTTATACACGCCAATAGCTGTAAATTTTGTTTTGCAAAGTATTTCTTATTTTTAGGTAAAATCCCTCCCCCCCTATTCAAAATACCATAAATTCCTGCAGGAAGGACATGTAGTAACTATGTTTTTCAACTGGCTGACTTACAATAGATTAAAAGAGTGAATTGTGTGAATAAGGCTGCTAGATGACAATTTAAATTTAAATGAAATATATTTAACTTGCAATTTTCTACTGAAGTTTAGAAATTTTGTATTTGGTTCCCCAAGCAAATTTAAGTATGCTACACTACTACTATCAAACCTGTGGCCAGTGTTCATATTTCCAGTGTCAAATGAGGCCCAGTGCAGGCTGCAGTTTTCTTCTCTTGAATTTTTTTTTACACTTAAAAACGAGTTTGTTTTTCACTATTTCAAAGCTCCTTGGAAAAGCTTTTGCAAGGGTGTAAATATAATTTTGCACTTTCACGTGCATTTTCCAAAGCAAATATCTGGGTATTTGCCCCAGGACTGGGATAATACTCTCTGTAATTTGGCTGCTAAGATATGATGAGGACAGTTCTTCTAGTCCTGGGTGTCCAAGGGGGAGCTGCAAGATGTGTGACACCCTCAGTGTTGCTGGAGGCTGGTGAGGGTGGCGACCAGAAAAATGGCCAGAATCCCATCACAAGATACAGGAGAGTTCACTAATATCATAAAACCATAATCATGAGGAGGATAAAATTATAAAGCAATTGTAATGCCCCGTGCAGCTTGGATTGAACTGTGCAGGATGTCTCGTTACTCTGTCCTTGTCCCTTTCTTCTTCAAGACATAGGGAAGGACGCAACAGGAAGTCGAAGTTCTTAATATTATAGAGAAGTGGACTCCTTCTTATCTCCACCTCAGGCTCCAAAGAGATTAAGAAAAACAGTAGAACAAACCTCTTAAAAGAAATTATGTGTTTCTTGAGTGACCAGCCTATACAACTTGTTGACATGTGATACCCCAGCAAGAAGAGGCTGAGATGGTTACAGAGGATGGCAAATAATAAAATAAAAACAAAAAACCCCAACCAATCAAATAAACAAAAAAACCTCACCAAGACAAACCCAGAGCTTGGGATTTGAAAAATACTTGAAAGCTTTCTGCCTGAGGGGATGAATCTCTGCCTAATTAATGAGGAAAATTTTCCTAGGTACAAATTATCCTCTAACACTTTTGTTCTGCATTTTCTTCTATTGTCATCATTTGCATCCTATTTTGGATGCCCCATGGGCATATGGGACAAGCAGACAGTCTAATCTAAAATGGTAGAATATAGCATTATTCCACTAAAATCCTTTGTTATTTCCTAAATAATCTGTAAATTTATCTGCACCTTAGTGTATCCAAGATGTGACTTTTCATGCACAGGTTTCTGTATATTCCTGTCTCATGGAGGCCCAGACAACCTTAATGTTCTCAGGGTTATATAAAAATAGCAGCCTCACACAGACCTGCGGTATGCATTTCAGGAGGTCACTATTTGAAGACAGACAATGAATGTTGAATGAGGAATAAACAAATACTTGAACAAAGCAGCACACTGAGGACTTCACAAAAATATGGACAGTAAAACCCCTAAGTTCCTTCAGGAGGTATTTATAGACAATTTAGGCAGGAACGCTCTTCTGGTTTGCATTCGAGTTCAACAGCAGCATTCCATAAATAGGCTAAACAGGCAAAAGAAAAGCATAGCTGAAGCCTAAAGATAGAAAGCTGTTCTTTCAGAGTTGCAGATTTATCATTAGCTCATTTACAGTAAACCTTATTTGGGTGACTTGCAGTGGCAGAGAGGTGACAAAGGTAAAATCCTTGATGTTCAGTGTCTTCAGAGCTCTCATACAGGTAACGCACTTTAATTCTCTACTTTCTGCTTTGTTTATTGGATTTTTAAAAACTACATGCTGTTAAGGATAAAACTACTTCTTTTCCTAGGAAACATCATAAAAACAGGTGCTCCACATTAAGACACGAACCAGCTCCACATTAAGACACAAATCACACAAGCTCAACAGGGCATATCCTCCTTTCAGTTCTAGCAGCATTAATGTGGCATACAAGAGTTAATTCAATTAACTTCATCTTTGCAAAGAAAAGAACATGTGTTGGCCCAGATACCCATAGAACCTCTGTGGAGTAATGTCAGTGGTCTCATCAAGGCCGGTTGCAATGATAATTACATTGTGATGGATTGACCTTGGGTAGCTGCCAAGTGACCACCAAGCTGCTCTATCACTCAGCTTCCTCAGTTAGACAGAGGGGACAAAATATGACAAAAATCTTGAGGGTTAAGGACAGGGAGAGCGCTTGGCAATCACTGTCATGGGCACAACAGATTCTGGCAAAATTAATTTCTCCAAGCTCACTGATGAGCTCTGCTTTGGCCAGCCTTGGGGCCTTCTTGGAGGTATCCGGAATTTTCTGACATGGGGACAGCTCCTGATATCTTCTCATAGAAACCACCCCTGCTACCAAAACCACATAAACCTAATAAATACATGAAAGTCCTAGTTGGAAAAAAATCTCCGACTTGCATTGGAAATAACAATCTGAATTTCTTATGCTACCTGGCTAAATGGCTAATATGCTTAGTGGGGAGAGTAGGGGGACACCAGGCATTAAGTTGTGCACTTTCCGGAAGATGTCCTGGACACAGGCTGTGTAAGTGTCAGGCAGGGCCTGGACAGCAGCAAATTGAAGTGTAAGATGGGTCTGGTGCTGGAAGTAGTTCTCTGTTTTGTGAAGGACTTGGAGTTAAGTCCTTAATCTTCCACAAGCAGTACAGTGTGACCTTAGCAAGCCTTAGTTGTCCATCTGGGATACAGTATGCATAATACTTCACTGCTTGATGATGGTGCACTGAGAATTGTTGGATTAAAGGTCACACATGTGACACTAACATGAAAGGAAACCTAAATACAGAAGACTGAAAATACTAAAGGTAAGAAAGAGTTTGCCTGTACTATATTTCCTTACTAATGCAAGAGAGCAAGATTTGATCTAAGTTCTATTCTAGAAGATATTACGTGGCAATGAGGATGATTTGTGTTGCAGAGGTGATGCAGCAGATGGTGACATGAGACAAAACAGTTATCTCGGTGATTTTTCTTCAGATTCAAACTCTTTCAAAAGCTTTATCAGAGTGTTAGAAAAGAAATATAGAATAATGGAGAATACTGCAAAACAAATGCATTTAACCAAATGATACCAAATAGTGAATAAAACATAGGATAATCATATGCGTGTTTTATTAAAGTAGATTGCCAGCTGAAAAGTAGCGTTTGTTAATAAGATATTGTCAAAAGGTCAATAAAATGTCTCCCACCTGGGAATCCTGAGAGTGCACACTGAAACCAGTGTACCTTCATTGCTGTACCTTCAGTGCTGAAAAACACATTAAAATCTGAGACGTGTGGAATAGTGGGAGTAAAAGTGCCTAAACTTTACTCCCTGATACTCCTTATAGCACCTACGTCCATATCTCTCCATCAAACTCTACAGAGCTGTGAAACAGCTACAGTGCATGTCTCTCTGAAAGGCTGAGATTCCAAATCAAATACCCATGGACTTTGTGTGGAAAGGCACTTTGTTCATATCAGAATAAATTTTCTTCTAGAGCCCTCCTAATTTAAGGCTTCCTACTTTTTTTCCTGAAGGTGCAAGCTTGTCTTTCTTTAAGTCAATGGGAGTTTTGCCATGAATTTTAGCAACACCAGGACTGTGGCTTCCATGTACCTGCATTATTATTCTTCACTGCTCATTCAGATAACACTGAACACAAACCTTGGCATCATAAGCTTCAGAAATGGAAATAAAATTTAAAAACCCAACAGATACTGTAACCCAATCATATAGATCAGCCCATGGCCCTCGGATGGGACACAGTACCTGAGGGAAAACCACGTGCAAGTATCAACAGCTGCCCCTGAGCTGCCCTTTCTTAGGTGGGCTGGAAGAAGGCTGAGCTGCAAACATCCTGACTCTTACCCACAGCTGCCTTCAATCCTGATGCTCCTGCTGCAGTCTTGATCTAATTAAACTGTCATCATATTGTTTAAATAATGCTTCCTAGGCATTTTATGGAGCTTGGATGAAGTGGAAAAGGGGAAAATGAAGGATTCATTGAGTCCATGACACAAGGAATCAACACAAGGTGTGTTGGTATCTAATCCCCCCATAAAGTTAAAATAGATTTAGAATGAGATAAGGGAGAGAGGGGAAAAAAAAGGAATGTTTGTCGTGATGAGTTAATTGCCTGACCTGTTTTCATAGGGGGTCACGGTCAAGCTTAAAATCATGGCTTTGAACGTTTTTGTGCTTAACAAGGAAGAATTGTATCAGCTCACAGAGAGAGGAGCTGTGAGCTTTGGTCCCGGCGGTGCCGCAGGGGCTGTTTACCTTGTGGGGCACCAGGACTGAGAGGTTTTCCCTGTGAGAGATGAGTGCACAGAGGAGCCATGGCAGTGCTTGTTTCCCAGGCTCTCCTGTACCTCTGCCACTACAAAGGATATACACTAAGACAGCTTGCTTCCATGATTCTAGAAGGAATCCATAAGGAAACTCAGATTTTACATCTTTTCCCTTTGACTGCATTGTTTTCCCCCCTGCTACCTGTAATTTCCTTATTTTTTTCTGATCCTGTGCAAAGAATTTGTGTGCAAACACCTCAGAGTTAGCTAAAATCTAAACTACATGATTTGCTTTTTTCCTAACCCAGTGGCTTCTTTTACATTTTTAGGGGTATTGTTTGCTTGTTTGTTTGGTGGTTTTTTTGTTTCTTCTGTGTGTGTGTGTGGTGTTTTGTCAGATGTTGTTTTATGGTTTGGGTTTTTTTTAAGATTTCAAAGATTCAAGCTGTTTCCAGTGCTTAGTATGTAGGTTCCAGGAGCCAGTTCTCAGCACTCAGTAACTCCACATCTTTTATTTTCAGTTGTGGCCTCCAGTTCATTTCAGCACACCACACATATTTGTGCTATGTGTTAGTGTGGTAGGAAGGACCCAGCAGTCGCATGGCAAAAAAACAAGGCTTGAAACTGCATTTTCACAAAGCTGTTTTCAGGATCCCGAGGGTTTTCTAATTGTGCAGGTAGCAAATATCTGCCATTACACTCCATGCAACAGTGCTTATTTCTGCTAAAGGCCCAACATCTGAAGGAAGTGGGGAGCCTGATGGTGCTTTATTAGGCCTCCAGCCTGTGTTTTGCACATAGCAAAATTCCCTGATGCAAAACTGGCTTTCCTGTACTGCATCTATGGTACCAGACAACTGGAACCCCATAGCAGCAAAACACATGCAGCACAGGAGAAATGGCCAACTCCTGTGAATGATAAGGATAGGGCTCCACTCTGCCCTATGTAACGTGATGTGCCCTGAATAATACTTTGTGCATATGCCTTGGATGAAGAGAAGTTTCTGAAGGATCATCACAGGTCTTCAGACCCTGGGCTAAGCTAATGGCTGCCGCTCTGATTACTGTCATGATACTGGCTTCTTCTACATCTCAGAGTGTTATTAATAACTGTTTATTTTCTAGATGGTAGCTCCATGGAGGTTTGAAACATGCAAAACACCATAGCTGAAGGAGTCAAGGGTGCTGACAGGTGCCTCACCCAGTATCACACTTGCAATGACTCAGGCTTGAAATGGATGCAAATGAAAGCACCGGGAGAGAAGGACAAGGGAAAAGCAGACCCACTCCCATTCATGGGAACAAAGGTATTTTCTGCCAGGTACTTTTGTAAGAGCCGAAGCGATCCCTTGCGGATCAAACAGAACACATCTTTAGGGAATTCTAAATGCGCTCGTGTATTCTCTTTCAGCCTCGGCGTGATGGTGGCGGCCAAGGCGTCACAATAAGCTACCCGTTGTTAGCCGCCACTCAGTCGTCAGAGCCACCTGAGGTGCCTGTGTGTAGCCTTTTAGTTCGCACTGCTGCGATGTCTTGTTACTTAAAAGAAAGCCACTAAAGGGAGTACAACTGCCAGAAGAATAGCACACTCCTGCTTCTATTCCAATTACCACAGCACACACACACAAAAATAGCATTTATTAAGAAAAGCAAGAATTAAAAACCTAATAACATGAAGAACAAGCTGGAACATATCCAACAAAATATTTCTCTGTCAGAAGATAAGGCTTAGCTAAAATCAGAATACACTTTGGAAACGTGTCAGTCCTGATAACATTTTTCTCAGAGGCTGGTTAACTCTCTGGTAATTGCTTGAATTGAAATAGCATGGATTTTTTTCTATGCTCTGTTCCTATTGATTTTGAAAGTTGATTCAGCCTGTGTAACTTGTTTTATAAGCACGCCTATCATATGAAACGCCCCTGGATTATTGTTGTTGGACACAAATACAAACACAGCCTAGCTTCCCTATATACTCTTCCATTAATTATTCTGGTCCACTGCTTTGCACCTTGTATACATATTTAGGCTGAAATAAAATAAATTAGAGAACAAACAGATCACTCTGAAATTAGAGAGGAGCAAATCAGAGCAGGCTCTTTTTCTGTCACTCAGAGGAAAAGTGGCTGCTTGAAAAATTTAAAAAAATATTCCTTCCTTGCTGCTTCAAATAAATGAAAGTCTAAACTTTTGTCATGAATGTTCTTTGTGGTAATATTTTTAAAAAATTAAAGCCATGAAAATGATGCAGAGACAAAAAATATTTGGCTCATTCAATATCTTTGAATAAGATGTGTTATGGTTTCTTGGTTCACTGACATACACATTTTATGGATAAGTATGGTATTTATTTAGCCAAAAGTCTCAAAAAAAAAAAAAAAAGCAAAAAAAGTCATGTTGCAGTCAGACATTTACCTAAATACAAGAGCACTAATGGTTTTGGTATTACTGTAATAGGAGGGGATTTGTGTTGATGTGGCCAGATTGCTCTACAGGAAAATCTGATACTATCTTTAATGTTCCTATTTAGTAAACGCATGAAGTAATATTCTGAATATGCATCTAATGGCTTTTACAGCCTTTTACAAGCTAATTAGAAAATAAGCACTACATGGAATTAGGCAGTCATAACTAAGCTGGTGAAAGGCAGGTATGCACTAATTGTAACCAGAAAATTGATGCGTTGTCTTCCAACACTGAGATTTTTCCTTTTGTTGCACTTTGGGCTTGTCTGGTTTAGCCTGAGCAGTGCCAGCTCAGGCACCAATCCCACCTCGAGTGAGGAAACCCAACCTCCAAGCAGAAAAGCTTCCAGTTTCCAAGCCACACTGGGGCCTTGGTACAGCACATCCCTGGGCCAATTCACAGGACTAAATACAAGAGAGTGGAAATGGTCCTTAGCAGCAGAATTAAGCATGTTCTAGCTGCTCAAGAAGCCTTGCACACTGCTTGTTATTGAGGGAAAATTGGATGCTGTCCATGGGAATCTCCCCCAAATTTATCAAAGGGTAATTATTACTAAATCCTATTTATAATAATGATTATATTAATAATTACATGTTATTAATTACTACACACTAATTGCCTGATAATTAATCGAAATAATAGACGTGAATTGTTCTATATTATTTAAATAAATTATTATATAAGGTTTAAAGAAGCAAGTATCGAGAAAATATTTTAAAACCCTGGACGCCAGCAGCTGATGCTGTGTCTGTCTGACTTCATTGACAGGTCCTGGCTATCCAAAGGTCGTTTGCGTCCTGGGGATTGCTTGTGCATGGCTCAGTGGCACACTAACCCACGCTGACCCACCGGTGGGACGGGGGAAAAGCACTTAAGGATTGCCTGTGCTAGGGAAGCCTTTCTGCCAGCCTCTGCAAGTGTGGTGTCCACAGTGCTCCCTTTGCTCCCTCTACTGGACAATGCCTTTGAGCGCCTGGGAATCATCACAGAGTCCATACTTGGCCTCACTGCCAAGACTAAAAGCACACGTTAAAACACCTTCCTTTAAATTCAGAGGGAAGTTTGCTGAAACATTTCTGGTGAGGAGAGTGAAAATTGCCTGCTACCAGCACACACACGGGTAAAGGAAACTGTTCTTGAGTTCTCGAACGAGCAGGAAAAGGAGAGTCTCCAGGAACAGCTGCTGCTCAGATTCTGTTTCCACAGCTCTGGGGGTAGCTTTAAGTATATCTGCTATTCTCATTAGCAGGAGTATGCAAAATACAGCTTATTCTTTCTTTGCAAGGGATGTAATAAAATTTAGGCAGAAAAACTACCTGGGAAACTCGGAAAAAAAGGATGGACAGAGAAGTGGAGACGGGTCCCTCTCTCTTCCCTGTCAAATTCCTTCCCAAGCTGTAGCTGACAACAGGGCTTGGAAATGTGCTTTTGAAAAGCACAGCTGTTACCTGTCTGGTAACATTAGGGACAAGGGTAAGATGATAAAGGTGATCTACCTTAAAAGTGAATGCAAGCATAAGATGGTAGGTAGGGAGCCACTTAAACTCTTCCCAGGTTGTTATGATATAAACAGTGCTTCTTAGAATAAAAATAATGTTTTAAATCGTCTCATAATCTGGTGTATAATTAATCTTTGCAGCATCCCTGCTAGACGGGAAGCTGTTACCAGTCCAGGTCTACAGAAGAGGAAACTGAGGCAGGAATATTGAGAAGTTGGTGCTGTGATCTGTGATTTCAGACATCCTCATCTGCTGCGACCTTCCAATAAAAACAGGTAATGGCTCATTGTGTCTCTATTTATGAGGGCTACAGTGGTTTCCAAAGTGCTAAGACCACATGGTAGTGAGTGCCCTTTGTCCAGCAGTTTAGGACATGGCATTATTACAAAGACTCACTGCCCTTTAAAACAAGACAGCTAAGAGATAGCACTAAAACAATGCCAACAGTTTTAAGCAGAAGTCAAAGTCTCACAGCCTCCCTGTAACCCATGTCCCTGCTCAAGCACTGCAGCCCATCTGTTTCATCAACCACATGTTAATGGGAGACGTACTGTGCCTGGGAAAGCCAGGACTTATTAAGGACAAGTTGACATTTCCAATTCAGAATTTCCTCTGTGATCTTTAAGATGTCTTTGGTGCCCTGGTAATCTTGAAATTAGACAGAGACTATCACAAATACTTTCCTCATTTTCCAATCCAATTTAACCACAAATATTGCAGTGTTTCATTTTTGGTCTGTAAGCTGTGGTGTGTACAAAACTTAAACTGAGTGATTTTTGAATCAAAAGCTTATCCTCACAAATAGTTTCTGTGGGACAGCAGACCAGAAGACTCACAGTGTATTCAAGCCTCATTTTCAGAGGAAGGGACACAGAAGAACCACAGACTCACTGGGGGCTGCTGGGACTTCCGTAAGACCCAGTTCTAGCCCTGAAGCTGTGCCCCTTCACATCTACCCTTCTTTCTTTATAAATTCAGTCACTCCCAGATCCTATTTTAATAATTATCAATGGAAGATACACAGAGGCTATTATTGTCTCTACTACAACCACAATGGAGATTCAAATGGTGCAATCAAAACTACTGCCTAAGGTGAAATGGACACACTGAAGAGGAGAACCAGTGGAGGGGCAGGAGGGTAGGTAGAAATAGGAACAGCAAAAAAAATGCTGTGATTCTCAACAGCAGAATGAGAGTAGCACTGAGGTGGGAGGGGCTGAGATGGCTAATAGGTGCAAGGGTATGGAGAGAGGTGCGTCCTCCTGGAACCTCATACCCGGGCACATTCCCCATCCTGGTGTAGGGCACAGCCACTGCCCCTCCCAGAGCCACCATCAGATTTGTCTCTCACCACCTCATGGCTGCGCCTAGTCTGCCTGGCAGGTTTTGCAGTCTTGCTGCAGGCTTTTTTGCAGGACAAAATCTGCTTCAAAAGCAGGACCCAGTCCTAAGCTCTCCCAGAAGGGAGGTGGGAGGCAGATGCCCACTCTCCCTCATGACTTGAAAATGCTGCTCCTTCAGTCCTCAGGGGCACAGGGAGGCTTCCTCTAAAGTCCTCTCCCTGGAACTGATCATGATATAGTACTGCGCTCCTTCATCGCTCTTCCCCCATTTAACTGAACTTCCCTAATCTTGCCACACAAGGGAAAAAAAAGTAATCTCTTTAATCATTGTGATGGTTGTGGCACAGTGTGATTATAAGGCAGGATATGGATGTCACAGATATTGTAGGAGACCTACATATATCTTGCAAACAAGATGACACCAATAAAATTTATAAGCATGAAAATCCTGTCTCTGAAAGCCTCACTCTCACCTTCAAATAATTCAGTGGAACTCCAGGCTGTGTGTGTAGTAGCAATTATGGAGTAAAAGCTTTGTACCACAGGAGTGGATGAAGACTGAAGCTGTACAGACAGTTAAACGTGCCTGGACAACCTCCTTGAGAGATCCAGTTTGTGATTTACTTGATTTACAAGAAACCGGAGACAGCCCATGGTAATGATTTACAAGATTTTCAGAAGATTGATAAAGCTACAATATTCTGGGCTGTTGAACACAGCAGCAGTTTTTGTCCCAGACAGAGGATTACAAGTAGGTTTTAATGAGTTGTTTAAACATTCCAGTATTTTATTCTTTTTATGCACATAATTAAATGAGGAAATAAAAGAAAAATATAAAGTGATCTTAAAAATAAAGAAACAATATGAAAGGGAAAGTAAATTATAGAGAATGAAATTATACAGCAAAAAATAATGGCTAGAACAAAGCGATTCCCATACAACAGATAAATTATCGGGTGTATTTCATCTCTTTGTACTTGCAGACTATCTGTGAGTAGATCATGGCTTCTTCAGAGCTAATAACACTTAGAGCTCCACTAATGAATTACTGATCACTCTCTAAGCTTCATAACTTGACCTCTCTTTTTTTTCCTCTTTTTTTTCCTCTGTGCACAGAAAGTATTTGCTTTTTTAACTGTAACTCAAGAGAGCCCCAAAACTCACTGCAACATGGTTTCCTGCATCCTGTAAGCATCTGCTGTAATGTCTGTGGTCATGACGTTGCCAAAGCCTAGTCTAATGCTTCTGCATCTGAGAGCACTCTAGCTTTGGTACCCAAAATACCACAAGTTGTAACTGGGTCTTTTTGCTCATCTAGGTTGTTTTTGGTGGCTCCCTCCTGTGCCGTGGCTGTGGTGACTGACACAGTGTCAGCTCATCCTCAAATCACCTTCATTAAGACACTTTCAGTGGGACCACTTACCTCCTTCCACAGGCCCTGCAGAAAATTAAAATTCTGCCATCTGTCAGATTTGCTTAAGAGTGTCAAAAAGATCCAGAAATTTTGGAGAGAAAGAGAACACAGATGAACTGTATGACCATCTATCTTTTCTTTCTACAGGAAAGTATAATCATAAAGAAATTATCAAATTATCATTATCATTAACCACTTGCAAAGGAATACTTAAAAGGAAGCAGCTGAAGCACAGGCATTGCATGAAAATGTTTTCCTCTATCTGGCATGATAATCAAATAAAACTTCCCATAACTTCAGTGGAAGCGAGCTGGCAAGGCAGGCTGAATGTGTCCCTTGGTACAGCACAAGATGCAATTACAGTATGCAGTAAAACTGGTAGAGATAAAAATCAAATATTTTCCTCACCCCAATATTAACTGGAGTACAAAAAGCTGTGGTGTATTTCTGTTCTCTAGATACAATTTAAGAAACTACTGCAAAAAATTGTCAAAAACCCATTTGTTTCTCCAGCTGATCCACTACAATATCGTAGAACTCTTATTTGGTACCTTTCTACAAAGCCATGTGAATTTGTTTTCAGTGATTTATCTCTGTTACCTAAGAAGACAATGCTTTAGCTCCCACTATCATAATGGTCTTGAGCTGTCTTTTTGCCTAATTGGCCACTGATCTTATAACCATTCTTGCTGCCAGTTGTGCTCTGCTCCATTGATTTCAATACAGCTTTACTAGGGTACAGAAGTATGGGCTAATAGCCCCAGCTGCAGGATTAGAGTTTATAGGGCTCTCATATGGAGGCAGTTGAAAAACACCAATTATTTTTCATAGGAATGTTTTTCATCTTAAAAAATGCCAGTGAAAACAGCCTTCTTTGTTACCAATGAAAAAATGAAACTGAAAACAGAAAAGACTGAACAAAGCAATAAAAAAGTGCATTTTCCCCTGTCTTGTTTTTCTGTAAGATCTGTTTCCAAAAAACAGGGAAACACGAATAATGCACTTCCAGTGAAAGCCCATTTCACACAGAAAGTCTTGTTTTGAGTGAAAAGTTGCCAGTTAGCTTCTCTAAATAAGGCCACAGGACAGCTGTAGGGCACAAAGGATCTGGACCATAGTTACATTCAGCAGTGCAACCAGTAATCCCTTTAGCTCTGCACTTACTAAACCACACTGCAGTGCTACAACTATGGAAAGCCCTTGAGGAAAGCAATAGCTCCTAAAATACCTCTCTCATGTCATGTGAGTCTTTTTGGCAGCCTCTCATTAAGACCTGCCCAGGCCCTTTCTTGCTTGGGTTGCAGGTTTGGGAGAGATCATAGTCAATACTTGCTGCAATTTGATTGGAAGACTATCAGGCTCAAAGTAATTCTTTCAGTGACACTCTCAAACCTTTGAGATCAAAGGTGCTGACTGAACTTGGTTTTCACATCGAGATTACAACATTATTTGATTTCATAGCAGTGTAGTCCCCAGAGAAGACATGAGTTGATTATGCAGTAGTTCCAGGAGTGCCTCAAATCTCCCAGGGAGAGATGAATTCCATAAAACCAATTTTAAAGAAAGGACAATTGACCCTACTGGCATTTTTTTGTTGTTGTTGGTAGTGTGTTGGGTTTTTTTTAGGAAAACTGCAAGTCCTATTAAGATGCTGTGCATATAATTGAGCCTGACAGCCTGTGGCTTCAATAAGCTCTCTGCTGGGGGTGAGGGGGAAGTCTAGAAGCCAGCTGAGGGCAAGGCTGTGGATCACAGACCCCACACTCTCATTTGAAAGGTACACTGCTGAAACAGAGGCAGCTTATGAGACTCCAGGGAACACCCTACAGAATTTTGCTGCAAGTCTACAGACAAGTTCATGCCTCTTCATGCAGTGTGGGATACAGGTGGAAGGTTATGAATGGAGACAGCAAAGAGTGGGACTTGGAGCTGTTTAATAATTACATCACAGCTTAGAAAGCCATGTACAGTGTTCGGTCAAGTTACAGACCAGTAAAGGATACAGTGTTGCAATGAAGGCTTCCAACTGCTGTATGGCAAAAATTACTGATAACTACTTCCTACTGTAAGATTTTCCTTACCAGAGAAATGAAAATAACATTTCCACAACCTACTGTTGTGCTCTCCTTGACACAACATCTCTGGGCACGACTTTCTCTGCAGAAAAAGGCAGGTAAGACAGAAAGAACATCTTGCCCATGCGAGAACTTGTTTATGAGCCTATAGATCTCTTGGGCAGGCAGTCATGGAGCAATACTTCACATTAACAGAGGCATTGATGTTTAGAAATCTTTATTCTAGGTTCTATTTCTAAACTGCATTTAGAAATCCTTGTTTAAAAGCAAGCATGTGATAAATTTCTGCATTATTTCTGAAATTGCTTTGATCATATATTGTTTTCAGAACATGAAGACAAATAGACATCAGGCCTGGGGGAGTAAAATGGCACAAACAACTTCTTGAAGTTAAAAAAGGCACGGTAAAATATCTAAGGAGGAAAGAAGTACCAAATGCNCCCATTCCATCTCATTAACAGGAAAGAGATCTGTTTTCTCAAAGGATGGCCACCAAAATGCTTCTTTCCCCAAGCAACACATGAGAGACCTAACATCAGAATATTAGACAAGAAGCTAACTGAATGCTCCTCAGCACATTCACATATCCAGCATCTCAGGCTTTTGTAGAAATAATTACAAAATGTGAATTTGTGAATCACACAAATCACACATTATACTATCTTTAAATTCCTTTTGAGAAACAAATACTTTGAAAGAAAGGAAGTGAAGCTTCTGAAGGACTATAAAAAGCATCAGGTGCTTTTGCACTTTAATGTGCTAAAAGCTTATCCAGTCCCTTTTTCAAAGAACAAGATCACTTTGAGAACCTGGTCAGTGAGCTATTAAAACCAAAAGGAGTTTGAGGAGCCCAGTGACCAAGGTGGCATCACTCTCAGGTACAGGCAGCCAATATTCAGC
>WAAG01074450.1:0-13061 GCA_013390105.1 Tichodroma muraria
CTTTCCCGAAAGAGTCAGAGTAGAACTGCAAACAGTGGTACGTTAGGCTAAGAAAGTTTGGTCCAAAATGTTCCAGGAATTGTGTTCTGCAGCAGGTTTTGGTGCTGATTTTTTGGTGTTGTGGAACAATTTCCCCTCGATATTGGGTGCATTGTGGAAAAAAGTGGTCCCACAGAACAAACTGCATTTCCCACTCATCCCTAAGATAAATAACAGGTTAGACAACATTAGAGCAGTCCTTTATCTTTAGTGGGGCTTTCCCTGGATAAATGCCCTCATATCTCTGGGATGATCAGGTATCAAACCTGTGCTCTTAACTCATCTTGGCTGCTTTGGGGGGACAAAATGGACAGAAAGCAAAGGAGGTTCCATTTGCAGTGAAAAACCTGGTCAGGGAATGTTCTATTGACCCACACACACCACAAGACAGGCGTTCTTTGCAAAGCTTGTGAACAAGGAGTTTTATTTCTTTATACGTTTTATTCAGGTAAAAATCCAGAAGAGATTAGGTGATCATTACAAATGTAGGGATTTCTATTCATAAAATAATGGTTCTTATACATTTGTCCCCATCACAATAAGGATTCCCAGAGATTCAGACAATTCATTAAAGCTCATATTCGAGCTATCAAATGCTAATCTCCAAGATCTTCCTTGTGAGGCGTCCCAGGAAACCACAGCAAATCGGAGCTGTACTTCAGCTGGAGCTGAAGTATTTTCTGCTCTCTCTGCAGAGTGGGAAGCAAATCCTGAAGTAGATTTGTCCTCTGTTGACCAAGGAAGAGGAATTCTGCATTTCCCTGACAGCAGAAGGCACCAATGTGATGCTCAGGTGTGTTTGTTCACCGAGTGTGAGCGCAGAGATTTCTTCTCTGTGAAATCTCTCTCCTCCCTTCCTGTGCTGTAGGCAGCTCTAAAACAGCTCTGCTATTTTATTCCATGCTTTCTAAATTATATCTAAGAAGCAGATAGTCGATAAAGAGGTAATTTTATGTTTTGCTTTAAGTGTTCATCATTTTCCCTTTCTGTTGTTACATTGATTTATGTATTATGCCAGAAATAGAAAACGTGTAGGGAAAGAGCAGCAACATCCCCCACAAAACCACTCAATTCAGGCATTCCTTAGCTGGGAAGTCTCTCACAGGGTTTTAAATCACATCACAGGGGTTTTTGCTCTTAGACATCACCTTTCATTACAAGAGAAGATTCTGTTTTTTTCCACAGTGTCCTGCCACCTTCAATTGATCCAGTTCTCACTGCTCTGTAATATAGTCATTAAATATTGACTCTAATCCTTGATTTTTAGTGTATTAATTGTCATTGACTGAAGATTTTTTAAAACCAGGTGGTTATTCCTAAGCAGATGGGGAAAAAGACCCTTTTATGACATGAGGTAATTCTGGGTGCTGCCCTTGAGGTGCCCTGGCTGTGGCACATCTGTTTAAGCGTCCACAGCACAAGTTTGGGATGGTCCCTCTGATAAAAAAGGAGCAGCTTTGAGAGGTTTTTCGTCAACATAAAATCCATGTTCTTCTTCCCACACACAGAGAACAATTTCCTAACCCAGGGATCTTTAGCAGAGCTGCTCAAACACAGCCAGCCTGGTGGGGTTGGACACGCAAGGAAAAACAAATTGGATGTTTCTGTCTCCCAGCAAAATCTCCTGATGAGCCTTCATAAGGCCTCCACTGGAAGAGGCTCTGAGCACAACAAGGGCATGGAATGAGGGAGTCCAATATCTCCTTTAGAAGTTGAAGAAGCACCAGGAAAAAAAAAAAAAGTGTAATCCCTACTTTTATCTTGTTTATAACCAGATCCCTACTTCCCATTTAATGCTGCAGCTCCCAGCCTTGCAGGAGGAACAGGGAAGAACAAAGTGAAGCGTGCCCTGCCAGGAGGCTGGGGAGAAGGAAGGATGTTGTTTTGCTGATAATTTAACTTTAGGAAGCCTAAGTGGGAAGCTGTTGTGTGAGGGTTGATGTGGATTGGCAGACAGGTCTCAACTGTTTGTTAAACAAACACCAGAATTCAGGAAGGAGCTGCCTGGTTCTTGTAGGTGTTGCAGGGGGTAAAAGCCTGTTTCTTCTCCAGTTGCCTCTAATCAGCCTTTTCTGTAGTTTTGGGAAGCTTTGTTTTGCCTGGTGTCTCTAGGGATATTTTTATTGTTTTTTTTTTAAATATCTTTCTTTAGAGCAGAATGTGGCTCCTTCCCTTCTCTGTCTCCTTTCTGCCTGTACCTCCAGCACCCCTGCTGTCAGCAGCCACAAATTTCCACTTCTCATCCCCATTTCCTCCTGCTCCTCTCAGTTTTTGTCACTCTTTGATCCTCCTCACTGTCGTGGCTCTTGATTCCTCCCAGATTCACCAGTCCTCCCTTTTGTTACCACCAGAAACTTTCCATGCTTTTCACAGGAGCAGGAGGGCCAGGGAGAGCCCCTTGTTTTGCTTTTTGCCTCTCACTGCAGTGGGTCTGGTTGGTAAAATCGGTTTGGGGACTTTGGACAAGGGCATGGAATGACAGGAAAAGGGGGGAACACCTTCAAACTGATAGAGGGCAGGGTTAGGTGGGATATTAAGGAGAAATTCCTCCATAGGAGGGTGGGCAGGCCCTGGCCCAGGGTGCCCAGAGCAGCTGTGGTTGCCCCTGGACCCCTGGAAATGTCCCAGGCCTGGCTGGACACTGGGGCTTGGAGCACTCTGGGATGGTGGAAGGTGTCCCTGCATGGCAGGGGGTGGGAGTGGATGGGATTTAGGGTGCCTTCCATCCCAAACCTTTCTGTGGCTCTGTGACCATGAGTAATTATTAAGAGAGAGGAGACAGCACAGAGAGGGGACAGCGCAGAAGTGGCAATAAACTGTCAGATGTGTTGTCACCTTGTCCAGATCCCTAACAAGCATCTCTGTGCACACTGCAATTTGAAAATCTTGTTACAGAGCCAAATTTGTGTCTGGGAGGTATTTCGTGAGGGTTTCCCTAGGTTAAAAAGAGCCGTATTACATAAAAAATCCAATGTTATGCTCGGAAAAGCTAAACTTAAAAGGTCCTGGATGTAGCAATTAGCACCATTCCTGACTAATGTTGTGTTAACTCACCGTGAATAATTCCATGCCCTGTGCTGTGGTGCTGCACAGCTCCTGGGCAGCGACAGCTCAGCACAACAGTCCGGGAATAGTTCAGCAGAAATTGGTTTTAAGAAATACCAACTCATGTGGTGCAGTTATTTTTTTATCTCTATATTTATATCTGTATCTTTATCTGTGTTTACAACTCGTTCCACCACATAGAAATAGAGTTTCTCCGTAAAACAGCGCTGAAAGCAGTTTCCCTTCAACTCACAAATGTCTGAGGTATTTTGGAAAGCAGGTGTTTCTAAAATACTCCCAAGTTTCAGCCTCATGGAGAAAATACCCCTTAATAATTTGGGTTGCAACAGTAAAACCGTATGAAAGTGAGCCCTTCCTATAAAAAATTCCAGACAACCACAAGTGCAACCCATAAGAGGAAATGCTGAAATGCTTTTGAACCCTGGGCTACAGTCTGGAGTTTTTTACTACATGTCATCCCGGATATTTCCCCTGTACTTAGTGCTGCAATTAATAAAAATCCTCCTCTAAAGGCAACGAGGTGTCAGCCCCACTTCCAATTGAGACGGTCTGTTGATTAAAAACTACTTCACAACGACATTGAGCTGCAAAGAACAACCCCCCCCCAAAAAAAATAAAAATCATAAGCCCAAGCCACGCACTGCCAGTCCCCATAGATTTAAATTTAATTAAATGAGAAAACTGCAGGACTCTTTTTGTTCACATTGAAGATTCCCAGAGCTGTCCCAGGAGCTGTGCTCAGTTATTGCAAGGCACGGGCTCAGCTTGGAATATTGTTTGATCATTAAGGCTGCCAGTCACTCCCCATTAGGTCTGGCAGCCAAAATGCCAGGGTGCCACCATGGAAATAAAAGGCCTTGGCCCTGCACTGAGAGTGTCCTGAGGATGCAGGGGTGGGATCACATCACTTCATCCCTTTCCTAACAGTCAGCCCGTTGCTTGGGATGTGAAACCCAGCCCTGGGGTGCTGCTATTTTGGGAGGTGTTGACCACCTGCTCCAGGATGCAACAGAGCCCTTCCTTTCGTAACACCAGAAACGTGGCTTGTGAAATTATGGATATGGAAATGGTGCTGTTGTCTCCCTTTACAACTTCTATGGCACGGCCTGGATCCGTGGGAGGCAATATCCCACTTCCCCTGGGCTCCCCAAACACAGAAAAATGCTGCCTGAACTCCCAGAAAATCTGATATTTTCCTCACAAAATATAAGAAAGAACCTGACATCGCTTCCTAACTCCTGCAAATAATTTGCTGTCCTTTGAAGTATGGTATTATTCATCTGACATTTCATCTTGTCTATCTACCAGCACCCTCAAGAAAAACATAACATCTTTAAGCTCAGTTTTCTATTTCTTTTTTATTTCAGCTCTAATATTTGTAGGTTTTCCCTTCTCAAAGACAAATTAGGAAATAAATGAGCCTGCAGACCAAGCTGAGAATATTCTATGTGATAGCAGTAATGCACAAAGATGAACACGAAAATGTCATCAGCATCATTGCCACATGCTTTCTTGACAATTTTTTTCTTTTTCAGAAAAGTTGGCTTATAGTGTTGGAGAGAGGAAGGAAAAGAGGCTGAGGAGATGAGAAGAGAAAAGAAAAGGAGAGAACTGGACAAACAGACCTCCCCTGTGCCTCTTCCTTGCTCAAAAAAAGGTCATTCTTGTCTTTGTAACTGCTGAATTTTTTAAACTGGCCTGGTCTGTCTGTGAGGAACTGTCCTTTTGAGCAAATACTGTGGCTTTTGCAGATTAAAGGCCAAACCATGTGTTCATGAATTTTAATGTAAACAAAATCAGCTTCTTTTTTGTTTTTTGTTATTTCCTTCCCCTGTTTTTAAGCTCTTCCTTGGCTTTGTTGTGTGGGGCGAAGGGCAGAGGAGCAGAATGGCCAAAGGGTAAAGCTGCAGCTTGCTGGAACATGTGTTTTCATCTCCTGCTGAATCTTATCCTCCATGCTCTAAAGAGATCACATTTACAACAAAGAGACCTGAGAGACTCAGACCAAATCAGCACCTGGAGCAGAGCTTTTCTGAGGCACCACTAATAGAAAAGGAATAGGAAATAAGATTAGCCCCGCTGCTCTTCACAGGTTTCTCCGAATCTGCTGAAGTTTGTGCCTCTGCTGCAGCAGTGATCATTAATAACACTCATTTGCAGACCCTTGTGAACCTCCTTCCAGGGAAGCAGTTAAACAGCCCGGACTGTTTGCTCCCTGGAGAAGAGGCAGAGCTCACAGAGACGCTCTGCGGAGCTCCGGGAGGGTGAGGGGAGGCAGCTCCATCCCACTTCACCTCAGCCAACGCCCAGGCCAAGGTGTCCTGCCAGAGCAGCTCCGAGAGGACTCTGCCCAGCAGCAGCTGCGGAAGAACCTGAGCTTCCCCTCTCTCCTGCCCTCGGACACACAGCGTGCTCCCAGCACGGGTCTGCTGCAGCAGAGCTGATTCTGCAGGGTGGCTCCCCTGCCCACATTTTCACTTCCGAAGCTCCTCTGCTCGCTAAGGGTGCTGACACATCAAAAGTGCCATCTGTCACTCCAGGAGCTGACACCTGCCCCATTGTTGTGAGCAGATCCTGTGGTAATGCCAGAGACATCCAGGCTTTCATCCCCCCCCCCTCCCCTCCATCCTCCTTACACACCTCTCCCGCTTGGATATTCCAGTTTGTGCATCTACAGAGCTACAGCAGCACCAGAGAGATGCTCTGGGAATTAAAAATGCAGCTTCTATGAATATTTTTGGGAAAGAGCACAACTCTTATTACTCCACGACTTCACTTTGAAATCTACCAGGCAAGAAGTACCTTCAGTTTATTTTATCACTGCATTTTAAGGGTACATGTATATATCTCCATCTAATATATCTATCTATATCATCTATATCTATCTATATCTATCTATCTATATCTATATCTATATCTATCTATATCTATATCTATATCTATATCTATGTCTATATCTATATCTATATCTATATCTATATCTATATCTATATCTATATCTATATCTATATCTATATCTATATCATCTATCTATCTATGTCTATATTTCTTATTCAAAATCAAGAGATCAAGAGTCTGGATGAATAATTACATTTTAAAGTGTATTTGCTCTGAAATAAAAGGAGTTTATGGTTTTGACACCTGCAGAATAAAGGTACTGAAACTCTGAAATTGTAAAACCCACTATAATTTCTTGGAATGCATTGAAATAATTATATCAGTATGCAAAATTGTGGTCAAGTCACTGAAATGCAGCTGAATTAATATTTTACTTATTTGAGCTGAAAATGCTCATCCTACCCTGAATTTCTTCAGCAGTTCATAGAATCATGGAATGGTTTGGGTTGGAAGTGACTTTAAAGAGCAACCAGTACCGTGGGCAGGGACACCTCCCACTGTCCCAGGCTGGACCCTAGCCCCAGTGTCCAGCCTGGCCTTGGACACTTCCAGGGATCCAGGGGCAGCCACAGCTGTTTTGGGAATTCTATTCCAGGGCCTCCCGACCCTCACAGGGAGGAATTCCTTCGCAAAATCCAATCTATCCCTAATTTCCGTTAGTTTGAAGCCATTCCCTGTATCCTGTCCCACCATTCCTTTTCCAAAATCCCTCCCCAGCTCCCCTAGGACCACTTTGTGTCCTGGAAGGCTGCTATAAGTTACAAATTACAGTCTTTAAGTCCTCCCAATTTTCTGCCTCCTTCTCTTCAGATATTCTTCTTTTGGTCCAAAGTCCACTTGACACCAACAGAAATCTGCCTGGCTCCAGCAGAGCTTGGCTGAGTGTCCTGACGTGGAGCTGCTGTTTGCAGCCCTGGGCTCACTCTGTTGGGCTGGGAGAGCTCCTGGGAGGATTCCTCAGGAGTTCAGGCAGTGCCTCTCTGCCAGCATGGAGCTCCAGCCCTGCAGGACTTTGCACAGAGGTAAAACCCTCCAAAGAAAGTCCTTGTAAAACCTTAATCCAGGCCTGGTACTTTGGCTAAGTACAGCTAACAGCTGGCCTGGGAGAATCTGATTCTGTGAGAAAGGAGTTCCTGTCCCTGAGAATAATTCTGTACCCACGGAAGAGCAATGCAAACATCTGTAAAGAAAAATGTCTTTGGCAAAGCACACTGGTAGCTGCTAACCAGTGAACTGAATAGCAGCAAGTTACTAACCAATTCGAACTAAACACCATGCCTCTGTAGAACCACATAAATACGGACTGTGTGGAATAAAGATTGGATTGCCTACACAAAGAAAAAGTCTCTGTCTCTCTGCTGCCACACAGGACGACCTGAGGCTCTTGGCAAAGCCAAAAGCAGCAGCTCTGTGGGAAGGCTCCTCTGCTGAAGGAGCACTCCCGAGCACAGAGGCCTCTCGGCTGCCACAGCCCAGCACCACTCAGGGCCCTTCTCCAACCACCTCTTGAAATTTCTGTGCTGTGTCTTAATATCTAGAAGTTAAATTTATTATTCACATGGTCTCCTGGCTGCTGCTCGTCGTCTTTGTTTCGGCACAGCGTCGTGTTATCTATTTTTGTTATCAATCAAACACAGGCAGAATTAATCTCGTTTCTCCATTCTCCACTGGTTTTTGTACAAGTTCAGCCAGGTTTGCTCATAGAGAAATGCCAGGAACACGCAGAGGAGTTGGTAAATTCCAAAATGTCCAGGCCTTAAGGAGAAACAGGGGGTGAGGATGCACAGGAGCCCTGGTGCAGCTGCATCCTGCAGCTCCATTGAGGAACCCAGTTGTTTATGTGATTGATACAAAATTGATTCAGTGACACAAATCATTGAGGGATGATCCATTCAGAATTGATTCAATGACACAAATCATCAAGGAATAACCAATTCAAAATTGATTCAGTGACACAATCATTGAGGGATGATCCATCCAGAATTGATTCAATAACACAAATCACTGAGGGATGATCCATTCAGAACCGATTCAATGACACAAATCATTGAGGGACGATGCATTCAAAATGAATTCAGAGATACAAATAATTGAGAAATAATCAGTTCAGAATTGATTCAATGATACGAGTAACTGAGGAATTATTCACAACCTGTGGCTGCTCGGGTGTGAGAGCTCATCCTGGAGGAGCACAATTTTGGGGCATTATTTTAGAACTTGTTAAGCATTTTAAGTTTCAGACCTGAGATACCAAAGTGATTTTAATTTTGTCTTTTTTTTTTCCTAAAAAAGCTAAAAAGAGGGAATATCAACCCCACCCCATCTCCTTCCATGGAGGAAATTGCTTTGGTTCTGTGAAGCTGATAAGGTTAAAGTTGTGTGTGTGTTATCTCTGGTATTGCACTCTAACGTTCTGTTCATTGGAAAGGTTACACAGAATATAAATGAGTTTAATGAGAAAAAGACATTGTAAAACAAAGCAATGCAGAGCACCTGCTTTTAAATTACTTTTGCTCCTTGTTTCTGACACAAATAATGTCCAAGACACTGTGCTCTTGCACAAATCATTTCCATTTCAATGAATCAGCTCTTAGCAGCAGGACAATATTTACATCTTTGCTTGTTCTATCAGCCCCTAGATTGCAAATATCACCTCGAAACAGCAGCTAAGCAAAAATCTTCTGGGAAGCTGCAAAATGAAAAATATTCTCTTGGCCAAGAGAGAGAAAACTGGCGGGATGAACTCTAACATCTCTCATTTAGTGTGGAAGGACGGCAGCAGGATTGTGCTGAACGGACAAAAATTACTTCCATTCAGTTCAGCTGCCCAAACTATTTTGGTTCCAATTAAGCAGAGCAGAGAAAATGCAGAAAATTGGACAAAAAATCATTGACAAAAAGTACTGATTAGCTCAACTCGAAAGGCCAGGATGAAATGCCCAGCTCCTCAAGGGCAGGAGAGAAAGTGAAGCTAATTTGGAAATGACAAGGACTGTGGACTGGAAGAAGAGGGTGGCTATATTTACTTTGGTTTTCACAGTTCTATCTTAAAATATTTGGAGGGCGAGGCCCAGGAAAGATTACCAGCAAGAGGTTCCATTTTACTGGTCGATGATTTAGTTCCTTTATAGGAAAAAAAAATAACTAGCAAAATCTTAAAAATAAAAAATTGTGGCCTTTGGTCTCTCATTTTCCCTATTGAGAAACCATATAATCATTTTATAAATCAGAGCAACTGTTCTTTCATCCTTTCATTAGACCAGTTTATTCGCTGTGCCAAGAGGGTGATGGAACCACAAGTGGAAATATAGTGGGAATTAGGAAATTGGTCTGTTTTGCAAATTCCTCCGGGTCCATTGCTGAAGCAGTCTGGCATCAGCCACCAGGGTATTCTGTCATACAAAAATGAGGGAATTTCCAGCTGGATCCATCCACCCGTCTGCAGCACACCCTTAAAAATATACATTTTGTTAACAATTTGCTATTGTTGTTTGATGTTTCAGTAGTTTTTTTATCCATTAATATCACATTCCCATTATCTGCTATATAAATTCAATTTAATGCAAATATTGTGCTTGAAAATTTGTGTGTCAAACTAAAAGAAGACAGCCACTGATAATGCAGATCCCTCTCTGCAACTGCTTTTTGCCATGTGTGTTAGTGTGGAGTTTTTGGGAATACGGGATAGCCACAGGGTGCTGTTGTGTCACAGTGTGGGCCATAATAAAATCCAGGCATAAAAATCAGAGTTAGGAGCAGAACAGAGACCGCCAGAACAGCAACATCCACCTCCTTCCTGGCACTGTTCACCCATTGAGCAAAATGTTCTCTATGGCGAAACCTGCCACTATTTTCAGTTTTGCTCTGCCTTGAGCAAATCTTCATCTTAATTTCATACTCTTGAATAAAATTAGACCTTCCTGAGAACCAAAATCAGGCCAGATTTCCTGAAAAGTGTCTACTGCTCATAGACATTCAAATGATGGTGAGGGCATTTCTCCACTAAGTTTGCTAGAGCCCAGTGAGAAGAATATTTAATAGGACTAGTTTGGAAATTCTTCGGTTTTTAATTAATATCTCAAAAGAGTAATTTCACATTAAGCTTTCAGTGAAAAAAATGCTGGATTTTATACTAAAATGCTTCAACTGGTTGTGTTAATCAGTTGTGTTGACTGTTAATTCTGTGCGTCCCTTGCAAATGCTTCACAGCTTTGGAGCTTCAAAGCAGAAGGTGTAGCCTGGGCTTCTGAAGAAGTTACAAAGAAATGTGAGTTTATTCTTGTTCCATTCTTATTTCATTCTTATTTCATTTCCCCACATTGTCTTATTGAATGTTATTGGTTTTGTTTGATGCCATAATCTTAATTTCTGCAGCGTTTCTGGTTGATGTGATGCAAAGACTTTTGATACGTCTGCCTTGTAAGATTTTGCTGCCTCTTGCACTGAAAGTGGAAACCTGAGCTGGTGGCTGTGACAGGAGTAGCATTTTTAATCTTCCAAAGTTTATTTAATCTTCCAGAGAAATAGGTGCACTCTGTTGGCTCCATTGTGCCTCCCTGAGCACTCTCCTTGGAGGCGAGGTGCAGCAGGGGATCAATCACCAAACCCCCCAAACTTTCCTCTCTGGATCATCCTTCAAAAGCTGGATTTGGACCAAAACTGTGACAGTTTGACACCTGTGTGGTCACTTAAACAAACAAAATTAGTGGCCTCCATCAGTTACCGGAGGAAGTAGGCACCTGCATCCAAATATTTAGATTAAATTAGCACCTTTATTTATCTGGAAATCTGGGCAGAGCTGTCAGGACTGAATTTCAGGGAGATTTGTCTCAGGAACCACGCTGGTGCTCACCCAGGTCCTGCCTTCACGGATAACTTCCCAACTATTTCCAGGATGTGAGCAGCACATCTTCCCATTTTCTTTCCATCTGTCCTTTCTGGAGAAAAGTGTGATAGCGATCACAGCCATCACACTGGACCAGGCAGCGCAATATCAGCTTCTTGCTTTACAACTCATTTAGTTGGATTTTTTTTTTGCCCTTAATCCGCCGGTTCTAAGAGCGAGAAGCGACAGCAGCGCTGAGGATAACGCCAGCAGCCCACTCCTCTGACACTATCTGCCAATTTTCTCATTTCGGTGTCTTCTGCACCTCAAACATCCCCTCGGATCCCCCGGGGCGTGTGGGGCAGGAGCTCCCTGCACAGCGAGCTCCTGGGATGGAGTGACCCCACCAGCGTCTCCCCATCCTCAAGCCCCAGCGTTATTTTCCATGCCCTTTGCAGCAATGCACACCCCCAATTTTCTTTAATTAAGCACTGAGAGCAGGCTGATGTAATGGTGCTGGTGCAGGCAGGCTCCTGGCAAGGCTCCAGTTCCCTGGCTGGAGTGAGTTTATCCTGTGGTTTATTCACTCAGGGCTGTGTTGGTGCCTCATAAAACAGGCAGATAGCACTATTATCTCTTAATTGTGCTCCGAGCTTCCTCAGAATTCAGAGTCTGCCACCCCACATCAGCCCCAGCGTATTTCTCTGAACCCCAGAATGTGTAGGAAATATAAATTGCTCTGTCGGAACACGGAGGAACAAATCCTGGGAAGCTGTTTTGTCGGTGCTGGGAGATTTATCAATGTATTATACTCAAACGTGATAAATTGCTGCTTTAGAACGAGCCAACGAATGCATTCCTAATAGAATTAATTTCAACAGATAATTCTGACTCATCACCTGTAATACCTTACAGAAAAAAATCCTAGCAACAGCCATGGGCTACCTAGCTAGGGAATGAGGATTCACTGAGTGAAAAAAAATAAAAAAATAAAGAGAGAAAGAAATGCTAGAATTTAAACCGCATTATCATTAACTCTAGCTGTTGGGATCTGCAATAGGTATTTTTGAGGTAATTTTGATAATAAAAATATGCAAATGTCACACTGTAATTAAACAGTGAAGTAAATAACTGTAGAGTTAATAACTGTAGAGTAAATAACTGTAATTTATTCTAGGAAATCAAAGTTCCCAGTTTTTTTTTTTTCTGTTTAATGACCAACAGACTTTTTTTTCTGCTTTGGGGCTCTTGTTAAAATAAGGAAATATTGGTAAAAAATAAGCAAATACAAAAGTTAAATCAGAACAATATCAATATCTCCTAAATCTTGATTATTTTAGTAAATTTAAGACATGATGACACACTAATTAGTGTATAGGATTACTTATTTTATACCTTATTTTTATAGTAGCTGTTATTCACTAAAGATAATAATTTATTTATTCTATTTTAAATTCCTGCTGACTGAATCAACGCCTAAAATGAAGTTTGAGCCAGGTTTATATTGAAATGGAAGGCTTTTACAATATAAGGATATTAAGTAATCCATATCTGTCTCCAGATTGGCCAAGTTGTTAGGAAGGCTGAATGTTTCATTTTCTTTGGAACAGGCTTGGAAATGGGAAGATTTAGCCTAAATGATTAAACAAACATTCACGCACTTAATTTTAAAAGCTATAAATGAAGGGTCTTTTCCAGTTATCTCGGTTTCATGGCCTTTTTGGATCCATCAGGTCTTTCAGGTCCCTCCTGTTTTGGTGTTGGATGCAGAGGAGATGAGTTCAGGTGGGAGAGCAGGAGGAATAAAATAAATAAAATTCTTCCCAAGCCGGAAATTGTGGCCCAGGGAAGAGCTGCAGGCACTCAGGGACACGGAGCACAGCGTGTCACACACGGGATGAACCAAAATTCCCTCACTGGTGGCATCAGCAGGGCAAAATTCCATCTCTGCCCTGCTAGGAAATCCAGAACTTTCAGCAGGCTCCGAGGGTAACTGCTGATCTTGTGTCCAGCTGCCTTTTCGCCACGGCAAATGTGAAAATAAAAATAAAAATGGAAAATAAATAAATAAATAAATAAATATAAAAATAAAATATTAAAACAAAAATAAAATAGAATAATATGTTATTATATTTTCATATATTACATGTTTTAACATTTTTAATGATAAAATATAATAACAAAAATGTTAATAAAAACAGAAAATGTAATAAAAGTAAAAATAAAAATATTG
>WAAG01074450.1:13079-48966 GCA_013390105.1 Tichodroma muraria
ATAAAAATCACAATTAAAATTGAAATTGAAATTAAAATTCAAAATAAAAATAATAAAAATGCTGAGTCACCATCTCCAGTAGTAAAGTTCAAAGTAGTAAAGGAGTAAAGTAGTAAAGGAGTAAAGTTCAGCTGCTGCATATTCATAGCCCTGTCCCTGAATCAGCCCTGCCTGTGACCCTCCCAGCACTCCGATTGCTAATTGTCATTTGCATATTCATAAACCACACCCAGCACTTCAGCATCCACCCTTATTTCCTACCCAGCCGAAATTCCCGTGGTCTCTGGCTTCCCACCCTGTAAATTTAGCTTCATTGCACCCCGTGCCCCCACAGACCCGTCAGGTGCTCCACTGCTGGGAATTTCTCCTCAGCTATTCCTCATTTTGCAGTTCCTGCAGCACCGTGCAGCACACAGCCCAATTTTTCTCCAGGTACACGTTACCCAATTTTAGATGCCTGTGGCATAAATGATTAAAGCCTAGCAGGAGCTAATTCTGGTATTAGGATCTAGGCAGGGAAAACAGCTCAAAAGGTGTTGGTTTTTATTCTAAACAGTTCTGGTTCTTTGAGAATCTCTGAAGAACTTGGAAGGTGAGGTCTTGAGCTTCAGACAAGTCAAGAGCTTGGCAAAAAATGTGGAATATCTCCTAAATTGATCTCTCCACAACCACGTCCATTTAAGTGGGAATGCAACTGCCCTCAGCTCACTACCAGGACATGTCTTTCCTCTCCCCTTTTTCCTTTCCACCAGCAGACAGAGAAACACCAATGCTGCAAAGCCAATTTTGATCCTTTATTTAAAGAAATCAAGAGGTATAAAAATAACTGCGAATGACTAGAAGTTATTCTCTGGTGCACTCCTGATGATGGAGTTCTCACTGCACATCACTCACAGGAACTAATTTTGAAAAGGGAAGCTGGAGAAATGAGCATTGTTCTGTTCTTTGAACATTAACCTGCAAGTCTGTACCTATGTCTAAGTAACTTGAATAAGTATTTTTTTTTTAGCACTGGGCTGAGCATGTCACGCTCCCTAGCTTGAATTAATGCCCTAGGAAAACTCTAATTTGATTATTTGTTCTCACAATGGAAACATTCGAAGCGTTCGTTGCAAAACCCAAGATCTTGCCTTCTGTGTCTGAGGATTGATTTGAAAGGGAAAAATTCAGGCTGCAAATGAAGATATCCAGTGACAAAGAAGGAAATCGAAGCATTCCAGGCTGCAGATAAGCCTGGCAGTGGCGGTGGTGTCCTGCAGAGAGGCACTTGTTTCCTTTTAGAGGGACACACACGCTCCTGATGAGAAAACCCAGCAATTACTTTTAGCCAAAAGTCACAGGAGGGAAAAAAAAAAACACAAAAATGAAAGCAGCTCAATAGGAAAATATATAGATAAACACTGAGCTGGAGGAAGTTAATCTCAACAAGAAATCCAGGCTGTTCAAGCCAGATACTCCACGTCCTTCTTTCTGCTGAAGAGAAGGCATTAGAGAGAAGGGTGGCAGATACATCCACACCAGACAGATTCGCACACATCCTCCCCTCAGACTAAAGGGAAGACACAGATCCATCCCATTGTATTGGCCACGAAAAATTTTGTCACTGGGAAAATAGAGGGAATGTAAAATTACACTTTTCCGGTTTGAATATGCAATCTTCAATTCTCATCATCAAAATAACTCCCTGCTGTTAATCCCTCCAAGACAACAGCAGAAGTCCTTATCCTGTGAGCAGCCATGAGATGCTTGTGCTATTTATTTCACAGTTCTAGATCAGATTTAACCTTTAATCAATTCCTCCAGGTAAAAACCATTTGTTTACTAAAAGCATTGGGAGCCCTTTGCTGTAGAGATTTGAAGGGATTCATGGTTTCCCTTTCATCTGTAATTGGAATACTTATGTGCCTTATGCTTTAGCTGGGAAATATTTAATTTAATGCTGTCTGAAAGGACCAAAATCCATGCTTAACGATAGTATTATTTGGTGCTAATTGTTCATCTCTTATCACCTAGGAATTATTTATCATTTTGGTGGTATCTTGGCAGGATACTTTATTCATGAGTTAGCATTATGTTGTCAGGCAGCAAATGACAGTGCACATTAATAATGAATGTAATAATACTTAAATTGTGATTTTAGCACCTGGATCACGTAAAATCTGTATCACAGCAGTGTTACAATACATGCCAGGAAAATATTCTACCTCCCAAAAAACAGCATTTAAGAGCAAACTTCACTGCAGAAAAGCAGTTTTTGATCTAAGGCGAAGTCTGAAGTATCCACATTATGCTGTATTTATAGAAAGACCTTATTCATGCACTGAGCTCAAACACCATCAGCCTCTTTTCCTACACATATTTCTGCAATTCCAGAGTTTTCCCTGCCCAGTGTCAGGTCTTTCAGCTGCTGTTTGTGTTTTTAGAGCAAAGCTTTCCAAACGAAGACAGTTGGGTGAGCCATTATCTACAAAAGCAAATTTAAGCCCAACTGCTGCTCCAAATGTGAGCTGAAGGAAGTGGAGCTCCTTTCATTGGCAAGGACCTGGCATTTTGCATTCTGGCAAGGCATCAAAAGATTTCTTTGTTGTGAATCATCTGCAACCTTCGAGAGAAATGTCTCAGAAATATGTGAAGCCTCCCAAATATTCACGTTTCACTCTCATTTAAATAAAACTTCCAGCAAAGGAGAAGTCATCTCTCGGGGAGTAAAGAATAGTCAAAGGAAATATATCTCTGGGTATTGCTTTGGAAAAGTAAAACCAGACAAACAACCACTTTACAATTTGTTGCAAAAGTTAACCTTTTATTTAGGATTATGGACTTAGACCTGCTGCCATTCCTCACATGAATAACTTCTTAAATAAGAAGTACAACAGCATTTCAAAGGGTTTTCACTAAGGAAAAAAAAGCATTTGGGCTGAAACCTCACTGTAAGAAACATGTTCTTTTAAATTAAAAAGTGTTTGTGCAGGGGAAGAATGGCCAATAAATTCCAGTTAAAGCCAATTCTGTTAAAACCTTAAATGTTGGCTCTAGTAAAGACTTCAGGGAGAATAAATAGTACCAAACACTTCACAGGAGGGTTCAAGTGTGAGGTATATTTCCAGATAACGAGACAATCCATACCAAGATTTGTTTGAGGCAAAATGTGATTTCTTTTAATCTTCCCAGAAGCCCCTTCCAAAACGGGTGAGAGACTTGAATCCGAGTGGTTTGCCAGGCATCCAAGAGGATTATCCTGGGCTCAATATGCAGATTTTCCTGGACTCCCAGACTTTTGTACAAGCAAATATTTATGCTTGTACAAAAAAAATAAATCTTGAGTATTAAATCAGTTTTCAGCCTTGACCACAGATTTCATAGGAGTTTAGAAAGGAAAAGGACAGAAATGTATTGTGTGCCATCACCTGATGCTTTGATTTGAGTTTGATTTGAGAACTTGCCCAGTTTATTGAAACTTTTTAGAGAGGTGGGGGGCACTTTTTCCTTCAAAAGAGACTTTAAAGGAAGAATTTTTATTTTTTTCTTTATATTTTGTAGAATGTAGAATTGATTTGGGGAATCCTCAGGTTAGACCAGTGCACGGCATGTGACCAAGGGGACTCAGACCTTGCTGAGAATTTGCTCACCCTGCACTTGGAAAAGGAGGGAGGGAGGCCTGGCCTGCTGGAAACTAAAGCTGAGCGAGGGAAAAATCAGGGAAATCTCATCTCCACTGGCTTTTAATCTGGGCCTGGAGGATTCGTGCTTCTGTAGTTAATAAATCCCAGGAGGGGAGTGTACAGAATGCAGAACTCAACAAAAATTTTACATTTCAACTCCTTCTTTCCATCTTTTGCTTCTTAGGACAGACTGAAGCAATAACTGTAGCCTTTACAGAGAACATGAAATCCATGGAATCCAGACAATATCCTCATTTTCTCAAGGAGAGAGGGCACGTCTTTTCACAGAGGAGGCTTTGGTGTGAGGAAATCCTGTGGCTGTAGAATTATTTGGATTTAGAAACCAGGAGGGCAGCCCATTATTAACATCTCTGTGGGGAGTTTTTAACTAATATTCCTCAGTGCTGAAAAATAATTTAATTCCACTGGAGTGGACTTGACTAAAACAGCTGCACGTCTCAAAACTTGCTAAAATTGTTGCATTTTATCTTGATTTTTCAGTTTCCCCTGACAAGACCTGGTTTGTCTGCTACTGATAAGCTGGAATTGATTCTGGGTTTGTGTGAAACCAGGCAAAGTCAAGGGGAAGATTTTGGTCTGTGGTATAGGAAAAACCAAAATATGGCAAAAAATAAGATCCAAGGTCTGATTTTGAGAAATGTAGAGAGAAAATAATTAACCCAAATAAATCATCATCTGTTTCACTTAGTAAAGGAGAAGTGAAAATAGCAAGAATATTTTCTGCCCTGCTCTTTCAGGGCTGGTATAGGTTAGGTTTAGGTTACGAGCCCATTTATTGACAACCACGAGAGTTATTCTGTGTCTTTTCTATATGAAATTTAGATTTACCAGTGTTGTTCTCAATCCATGGCAGCCAAGGAGTTTTTAGGACTGAAAATTATTATTTTAAGGCTGGATTTCCCTCATTTTTAGTCTATAGGAAAAAAAAAAAATTAAGAAATTTTATTCTGGGTTAGGTTATTTCAGATTCCTGCCCAAACTTCTTTCTTGGAGACTCCAAAGACACAACTCATGATTTTTAAAGGCATCTTCTCATTTGCATTCACAATTAACTCCAGACACAAATATTCAGCTGCCTGCCTGCCTTTAACAATCAGGCCCAGCAAAAACATAAACTAACCCCTGCTTTCCTCTGCTCATGTTTAATACTAGCAAAAATAGGGTATAAATAGAATATAATATGAAACCCATATGTAGATATGCAAATCAGGTTGTGCTGCACATTAATGGTCAGTAACAGGTTTTTGGGGGATTTTTTTTTTGGTAATTAATGGGACCAGCTGCTAAGGAGAGTGCTAACACTGGTAGGGGAGTAAGATTCAAGAAGGCAACCCTGTGTGAATAATAACCTAAGTACCCATTTAACTTTAAGCACTTCTTTATGGGCCTGGAGTTAATGGCTTTACACATTTGGTCAAAGTTAAGCATATGTTTAATGCTTCCCTGAATTAGAAATTAGATCTTTGCACTTCAGTTTTGCTTACACTCAGGATTATTCTGTCAGTGGGTTCATTTGGGGAAGGCAGGGAAAATAGCAGTCATTCAAAATGATATCTTTTTGTAATTAAATGTTGCCTGTACAGTATATTCAGCACATCAGCAATTAACATTTTTCTTCTTAATGTATATTTGACTGTAAAACAGCCATTAAATGGAAGTAACTGTACATTGTTTCATTAAGATTTCCTCTTTCTCCAATCCAAGTAAAACTGCTCCAAGCTAACAGAAAAAATAACACTGACTCCAGTTCACTATTAAATATCTCAATGTTCATGGTTTAGGCTTAGTTTTTGCTTGGTGTCATGATGGAAACTCATCATAATCAACTCCCATAAACTGTCATTTATTAGAACTATGGAAAAACACTGATTTACCCAACAAACAGATTTATTTATCATTTAAACACCCTCATCTGCACTGTACTTACTGGAATTAAGGAGATCAATGCCCTTTTCAATATTTAAAGGCCATTCCTCTCACTCACAGTCTTCTTTAGAGGCAGTCATGCCAGTTTTCAATATACACATTTCCAAACATCTCCTGCTTTATAGCTGCAGTTAGTTCTTAGACCCCAAATCGCCCCCTGAAGCCAGGTTTAGACTCATCAAATAAACCAGAAAGTCATGTGTTGTTTGACAGAAAACTTTAGACCTCTAAGAAATTGTACAGGGTCAGCAAAGGTCTTCAGTAAATAATTCGTAGGGCGTTTTCTGCTTTAAAATCTGGGAAATCAGGATCAGAATTTATCCCCACAAGAACCTCACAAGTCAATTCTAAATATTAGCAGGAAATCCAGCTCCAGTTATCCTCACCAGACCCTTCCAAGTTTACTTCGTCCTTCTGTCCCTATAACCACATTTGTGTTATATCATATTAATATTAGACATGTATTGTTATTCTAATAACTAATTATCAGCCTCACAATGCTAATTATGGCAATTCAGTTTGTAATCCCATCTGTTCACTTTACACAGTTGTTTGTTTTCTTTCCTGCTTTCAAAATACTCCTGGTTTGTAATTAATCACGCGTTTTGACTTTTTTAATTAGACATTTGCAGGTTTGCTTCAAAATTAAGTATCAGGAGGGATAAACAAGGGCTGACGTGGCCCTGCAAAGAGAAAATATTTTTGTGGTTTTGGTGACCAAATGATTGAACAAAATGTGGCTGCAAATGAGTGAGGGAACAGCTGAGTAATTTATTAAAAAAAAAAAAAAAAAAGCAGATCCTTTGCTGTTATAAAATATTCCTGGAGAAGACTGAACAAATATTCCTGCTCTTTATGCCCAGTCCTAAAGTGGACTTTGCATCAGCTGTATGTTGGATTTTTATTTCAGAAAAATTGGTATTGTGCTTATTCCCGCTTGGTCGTTTCCTTTGGAGAATGGACCTGTTGGGACAGAGGAGCTCTCTAGGAAATGAAAATGAGGTGTCCAGAAGATGCTAAAATGCTGTGATGTGCTCATACAAGCACCCATTTATTGTCCTGTCTATATTGTTTATATTGTTGGCCAGAATTTTGCCCAGCGTGACTCTGATTCCCACAGGTCAGGATGGTTTTCCTTGTGGGAATTTACTTCTCAGTCTCCTGGGACAGCAGGATGTGAGACTCTGAAGACAACATTGATATAGCAATAATTATAATTACTTTCATAGACAATTTGAGCCCAACATTACCCCACTCTTTTTGCTTCCTTTTGATGAATGTTGAGGGGGGGAAGAACAGGGGGAAGAACTTTCCAGAAAGCTGAAGGAGCACAGGAGTGAAAAAGGAGAAGGAAATATGAAAGATCAGATATTGGGAAGGAATTCTTCCTCGTGAGGGTGGGCAGGCCCTGGAATAGAATTCCCAGAGCATCTGGGGCTGCCCCTGGATCCCTGGCAGTGCCCAAGGCCAGGCTGGTCAGGGCTTGGAGCAGCCTGGGACAGTGGGAGGTGTCCCTGCCATGGCAGGGGTGGCACTGGGGGAGATTTAAAGTCCCTCCCAACCCAAACCACTCTGATTTTATGAAGAGCTCCCAAGCCCTGAGGGAACTGAAGGCTTTTCCGTTTTTGCAGGAGTTTGCCACCACAGCCCCAGATATCCCTGAAGAGAATTCAGCCCTTGGTTCAGCTTTATGTGATGTTCACACATAAACACTTTCCTTTGCCATTAGTTTTGACAAAAACTGTTGAATAACTGTAATTTTCATGTGTATGATACTTTCATGACGATGATAATTCATCTTAATAGCTAAAATGTCAGATTTTCACTGATATATAAAGAGCCGAGCCAAGAAAAATCATTATTATTTCACTATACTGATACTTTTTGCTTCTTCAGGTAATATGAAGGATGAAGTGTAATTTCTTTGGAATGGAGAGTGAAAAAGAGAAGCTAAAACAGGATAAATTGAAACCTTGGAAAAATGTGATGAGACACCTTCACCTGAGTCACCTTTCCAGCCTTTAGTCTCCTTTGAACTAAAAGATTGACACAAAATCTGTTGTTAATTTCTTTAACACTTCCTCCTTTTCCCTGGGAATGTTTAAATCCAAAAATATCTACTTTGCTGATCTATTTCTTGTATTTAATTTACCTATCCAGAAGGCTAAAACAATCAGCTCTCAAATGGAAAAAGTTTCCATTGATCTCCCAGAGTAATTATGTTATTCTATTTTGGATGTGTTTTAGTAATTTATACTGAAATGAACTGAAGGTAACAAAAACATTCATTCTCTAATTATTTTATACATTTAACTTAGATATTATTTCTGAAACTTTAAGGTGGTCCAGAAATCTTGTTCTGATAGCTTTCGGCTCTTTATCAAGTTTACCCACTTCTCAATAAGTGTAAGTTTATGCTCTCTCAAATTTAATCTCATTTTCATTAAAAAAAAAAGAAAAGTAATAGGATTTGGGGGCTGGTTTGAGGTTCTTTTTTCCTATCAGTGCTCTTCCAATTTGCTACAGTTTCTATACTTTTTATAAACTGATTTTCCTCACCCTCTCTGCTCTCTAAGTTGTGCAGCTATTGCTGTGAAGATCAAAAATTCCATCCAAATGGTTAATAAAACCTCAGTCTGGATTTTTGTTCTGCTGGATTTGAAATGTGTCAGTGTTTGTCTGATTAAATGCAATCCACCCTCTGTAATAAAGAACAGGAGAAGAGAAGGAGAAGAGATTTTTTTTTCTCTAAATGTAGCAACTCCCATATTTGAGCTTTGTGAGGTTGTTTTTCTCTCTGAATCTACACTGCTGACCATGATGCAAGGGAGTAATTACTTAAGACAAGAAAAAATAGATCTTTCTCACTCTTTTTTTTTTTTATTAATTAAAAAACCCAAAATATAAACCCTTCCTTCAGCCAGGGCTATGATCAGAAAAGTTTCCTTGAGCCTGAGAATTGGATTTAGACCTTAATCTACATTCCTGTGTTCCAACGCAGGATCAAAGCAATAGGTTTGCTGTTTGCTACAGACCTTTTATCCATGGTGCAATGTGAAACATCAAACAAGTCTCATTTGGTTGCAGCTAACACATGCACAGAGAGGCCAAGCCGTTGTAATTACACGCGTGTAATCCAAACTGAAATTATTTGGAGTTTTGTCTGCACAACTGAGGCGCATTCTCACCTTCAATATTCAATAATGCCCAGTCCTGGGTACAGGTGAGTGCTGGCTGTGAATCATTACCCACCTTTAGGACAGATATTTTTATCTTACTGGTGTTTTTCAGTACCAAACCCCCAGCCCAAGTGGCTGCAGGCAGGGCTGAAGGCAGCACTGGTTTATTTATTTTCCTCCAAACAGCTTTCCCAAGCCTGACCTGTTGTTTGGATCTGCCCCTCCGAGGGTCTGTGGCTAATCAGGATTTCTGTGTGTTAGCACAGAAAGCTTAGAGTTGAGAAATTCTGACTGTCATCACCAGGGGATTATGCAGAGATTTATTCAGGTAACTCGAAACAAATATTACTCTGTGAGGTTTAAAACGAGCCATGCATTTAAATTTTCCAGCTTGCCCTGCATAACTGAGCGCCCTCCCTGCCCGTGTGCTGCCAGGGGCAGAGGACTCGGTTAGAGTGTAGAGTCATTTTTTCATATTTTGAAATATGCATGGAAAAATATCCTTTGTGAGACATTAAAAGTAAAATTTTAGCAAATTATCTAAAAGGGCAGGAATCACTATTGGAAATACTCCCCGCAGCAGCCTTGGCTGTGGGCTCTGCTGAGTGAGGGACTGGCTATGGGAAGAGCAAGGGGAAAAGTGATAAAGTGATCTTTATAAATCTGATACTGATAAATTGAGGCTTCCACACGGAGCACTGGGTGTAACATGGGAATGACTGGTGAGCAGCACAACCACCTGGACACATATTCACCCAAAAATGGGGATTTCTGGATTCCAAGGAAATGGGGAAGGAGGGGAAATCATAAGAACCTTTCTGTCCATGTTCTGTCCATATTCATTTCTGTCCACGGCCTTCAATTCTGAGGTCTCAGAGCCAGAGGTCAGTGAACACTGAATTCCCTGTGAGAGGGGATCAGCCCCTGGCACAATTTCTAATGAAGGTACCCAGTTCAGAAATCATGGTTCATTTCGTTTTAAAAAGAGGGTCTTGTTTAATTATTTATGCTATATAAATAATGAGATTCCACCAGTCTAAGTCAGTGAAACATTATGATATTAAATCTTTGCAAAGAGGCAGGAGGTGAAGGGAGAGGCTCTTGTGTGTTAGAAAGAGTGAGGATTAGCAAAATGTGAATTAGTAAAGGTCTGCTGCACTCAATCCAGAATTTAGGGGGAGCTATTTACTATTAGTATTACTTGCTTTCAGCTTATTAAAATTAACTCTGAGTTGGTAAATAACAGAAAATGTGCTTGATGAAAGAAACGCTACTTTTTTTACTAAGAATGTTATTTGAGGTTATTTAACAAATTCCAATTGCTATTATATCTTAATAAACAGGAGGAAATATTCAATACCTCATGTGCAAACCTTGAAGAATTTCAAGCAGATGGATTTTTTTGCTTTGTTTTCATCTTGTTTTTTGGTTTGTACCTGCATTCAGATTTGTTTGAAATTAAACTTCTGCGAGATAAGGGTGTGGGAGAGAAGAAATGCTCTTGATCCTGGGATCCTGAGCTGGGAAGTCAGCACTCGGTTGTGTTAGCTGCACTAAAATAAACCAGAGAGATCCCCCAAAGTAACGTGGGGTCTGCTGAACCGGAAATTGGGCTGGAGTCTGGAAAAGCTGGGAGAAAAGATGAGGAAAGTCCTGCTGGAGGTGAAGCTGCTGTGGGGATGGAGGGGGGTTTTTTAGGAGAAGCAGTGGCAAAGTCTCTCCCAACTCCCAAGGAGCTCTAAACCCGTGTGTGATGTGGCACCGTGGGGGGGAAATGTGGGGGAAACAGGAATGGGCTGCTTTGCCTCGCAGAAAACACAAATCTGGCACCAGAGACAAGCAGCCACGACAGTTATCAAACCCAAACTCCTCCAGCACAGCCACCGAGCCAATGCTTGCTCCTATTTCCACAGGTCCTGCCCCACGTTTTTTTTACCCTGATCCTTAATTAAGTCTGTTTAATTACGGGACAATGACCTCTGTAGTTCATGCTCCTGTCAGACGTTTCCCTTCTGCAGGAATATCCATCAGCAGCACGGAGATCTCAGACACTCCACACGTCAGCTCACACCTATTCTTCATCTTGACATGGTTGATAGCAAATGGCATTACAGGGCTGCATTCAAGCTGCAGGTGACAGCGTGGCATTGTTCAATTAAAATTTCAGACACCTCTCCTAATTGCGTATTTCAGCACTTCATATTCCTGTGGACAGGCTGGTTCTCACCTTCCCCGGAGGTTTAAAAGGCGGGAAATGCTCTGTCCTCTCCTCCAAACGTGTGGAAGATTGTGATGAATTTATTTAGCAAACGTGACAGAGCTGCGCTCAGAACTGGCAGATTGACACGGGGCAAACCTTCCTTGGGAGTCTGAGGGATGGGGTAACTCACCCACTGCTGGAAAATGGCAGAAATTTCTTAAAATTTCCCCACAAAATTCTGTTTTGGGCAAGTTAAAATGGATAAGGTCACATTTCAAACAGTGTTTTAATAACGTCCTTGGCCACTCTGATGAAGTACTGAAGATTATCTCAATTTTGAGGCTCTTTTTCTTTTTCCTCCAAATAGATGTCATTTCTAAATATTGATAAATGGATAGATGAGTAAAACAGATGCAGAATCCAAAATCTGACTGAATTATCTTGCTGAACAGAGTTAGCTGACCTTTTGCATTATATAAATGCAAAGAAAATTTTTCTCTTTTTTTACTTAAAAAAAGAGAAGTGTTTGTTTTTTTTATGTTGATGTTTGGTCTTGTGGTTGGATTTTCTTTTGTTTCTTTAAGAAAAAGCTCAGATTTCAACAAAGTCTTTTTTTGGAATGCACCAGAACAAAACATTTCAGAGTCCTGGAGGAGGAAATCTTTTACTGCTGAACTTTCATGGAACGACTGCCTTTGAATTACAGTGACTGTGAATCAGCTGAAAACCACACAAACACTTTAATGACACAAAGTCCATTTCTAGATGTCCTTGAAGGGTTTTAACTTTGAAACCTTTTTTCTAGGCTGGTCAGGCACACTCAGGTACTATTTTGGGGAGAAGGATGAAAATGCTGATTTTCCCTTTGAATTTTTTGCTGGATAAATGCAATCAGCAAGAGTCTTGCTTAGAACTGAAGCAGGTTGTGCTTACTTGAATAAGAAATATAAACCCAGCTGTATAAACAGTGTCATCCCATTATAATTATAAATGTATTTTTCCACAGGCACCATGGAAAAGTTTTTCAAGCAAATGGAAAAATTCTATTTGTTTTTTTTTCCCTAAGCCACAATTCCATTTAATTCTTAAGACAAGCAGGTGTGGGCAGGATGCTTCACTGGGGAAAAGGCTTTGAATCTTGGATCTCAGTTTAGGACAACTTCATCTGTAAGCAGAAGCATGAATTCCCTCTCTGAAGCTGATCTGTAGTGCTCAGCAGTTTGTTTTTCCTCACACTTCCACCAGGGACAGAGACTTTTCAGTGCCTTCCCAGCCCTTGCAGTAGCACTTTACAACATCAGGTGTTTTTTTTCCTGGAGGAGTGAAAACGCATTTTCATGACACACTATTTATTTTATGGGAGGGGAGAAAAACCCCACCCGCTCAGCACCTTTGTGAGAAACCTGAATTAATGCTCGCGGGGTGAGTTTAGGTAATGGGCAGCCTCAAGGCACCCTGAGAGTTCTGGGGGCTGGGATGCGAATCCAGAGGCTCAGCAAAGCTGATACCAACGGGGTCAAAGCCCTCGTTCCTGACGGATCCACAGAAAATCCACAAAAACACTGAGAAGGTCCCTGGCTCTGCTGCCGTGTCCTCACCAGCACCCTCAAACCCAACCACAGAATAATTAAGGCTGGAAAAGACCTTGAGGATCAAGTCCAACCATCAACCACCACCATGTTCACCACCCAACCAAGTCCTCAATCCACACACTTTCAAACATCTCCAGGGTTGGGACCCCAGTGCTTCCCTGGACACCCTGTTCCAATGCTTTGCAAGCCTTTCCATGAAGAAATTTTTCCTAATATTTAATCTAAACATCCCCTTGGAGAACTCGTGGCCATTTCCTCATTATTTGGCATGCGAAGCAAGGATTGAAATCCTGATGGGATCTTTGATTGAGTGAAACAGCAACAAGCACCTCTCAAAAAAATAATTCAATATTAAAAACTTACAGCAAAATACCTGTTTGCAAAAATACTTCAAACTGATATCAATGTATGTGCAAACCAACATCTTTATAAAGGTAATATTTTAAGTGAAAAACTATTTAATTTTATTTCTGAAGATTTGGCAGTATTTCTGGTACTATTGCAGGAGGTAAGGACATGCAACAAATCATTGCACACTTATGTAAAATACAGCTGGATATTTGTTTTCACGCTTTCTCACAATTTCCTTTAACCATTCTGTTTTTGTTTTTCTGACTGCCATCTCCTCCTAATTGTACTCACAACTTTTCTTTGCACAGATAAATTTTATTTCTTTTCAAAGTATCATCTATTCCAACATTATATAGTCCATATCTCCTTCCTTTTTTCTTTTTTTTTTGATGTTCCATTAACCTGAATTATTCCTCATCTGCTACAAATTGTTCTATTTTCAGAGCTTTTGTTGTTTCTGACTCATATATGTCAAGATAAGGGATTTTATCCTTATAAAAGGATAAAATCTTCTTGACGATTTTTTTTCTTTTACTGGGTGCTTTTTTTACTGTGGTCAAAAGAAATCTTCCTGTGGTGGAAAGGACTTCACTCACGTTCCTGCTCCTTAATAGATAATAATAATAACAACGCCTGTGGCCAGGATTTTCAAGACAGGTAAATTACACCCCCAGCTCCCATCAGCTTTCCTTGGATCCTTCCTGACCTTTGAAGAAACTTGAGCATGAATTAATTTCTATTTTTTTGCTTTGAGAGTATTACTCTTAGAACAACCATTGCAGCCACCAAGCAGGAAGAAATGGAAAGCAAATGTTTATTTAAAGGAAGGTGAGTGAGCAAGAGAGCAACAGGGCAGAGGATGTTTCCTCTGAGAGAGAGCTGAGCAACAGAAAAGATTAAAAACAGCAGCAGAATTTCTCAGAGCAGTAGGAGTTATTACAGGATTAACTCTAGAAAGAGAAGAAATGTTCTCCTTAATACAAATTTGTGGGAAAATCTAACAAAAATATCCCTGCAGAACGCTACAAGAAGCTTAAAATATTTGGGAGGAGGGGAATTTAAAGGCTGGCAGTCTCAACAACAGCATTTGTTGGTTGTTAATTTGTTTGGGGGTCTTAAAGGCATTTCATTCTTTGAATTGTCTAAGATAACACCAGGCATTTTTGGGAGAGATCAGGTTTAGATCTGCAGTGTTGAGCCAAAAGTATTGGTTGTGCTATTTAGAGGTCAGACTGGATGAAAGAACCTTGGAAAATAAAATAAAATAAAATAAAATAAAATAAAATAAAATAAAATAAAATAAAATAAAATAAAATAAAAAGAAATTAAATTAAATTAAATAATAATTTTATCCAATTGTTGTAATTCTACATGTACACGTTAAAAAATAATTTCATTTTTTAAAAATAATAATAAAGAGATTGATACCTGTTTTGGCCAGACAAAACTCGAGACAGCTCTACCAAGCAGGTTAAGGAAATTGAAACAAAAGTGAGAAACCTTCTGCACTGCCTTCATGTTTATCATGTTCCTCAAGGCAAGAGAGAGGAAAAAATAAATTAGGTGACAGCTCGGGGGGGAAAAGATGTCATTGTCATCGGGACAAGAGATGAGGAGGGCTGAGAAGAATTGGCAAAACCGCTCTTGACGTTTGTTAGGGAGAAAAGAGCTCCCAGCAGCTGCAGACAGTGCAGCACCTCAGCACACCAGAGGAACTGAGGATCTGGTAACCCCACCGGCAAAAGAAAAGGAGAGGATTTAAAAAAACAAACAAAAAAAAGTTTTCATTGCGTTAAAGAAATAAATTTCAGATTTCGTCCCGTTCCGTTTTGCGGTTCGCTGCTGCTTACAGAGCGTGTCTCGGGGAGAAACAAAGGAAAGCCTCCGGCTGTAAAGCAGAACGAGGGTTAGGGACATGCTAAGTGACAAATTGCAGCACCAGCTCTGCAATGCAACCTGGTTTGGAGCCTCCAGAGCCTTTTCTAGACAGAAAATGCTGCTCCTGCCTCTCGGAATTCGCCTTTGCCTCTGCGGGCACAGGGGGACGGGGGAGTTCAGGGCTGGGATGGGTTTTCCTGCTGCTCTTGACACCTTTGGTTCTGCTCGTGTGTTTTTGGATTACACCGGGCAGTCAGAGCTTGAGCAAACCATTCTGTGAATGAGCAGAGGTGGAGGGAAAATTATGGAAAACCCCCAGGATTGGACAGATTCAGGTGTGAGTTCTGGCAAGTGACTGGTCTAAATATTCATAGGAAAAATGAGTATTTGATTACTTTTAAATTGAATCCTTAATCTCTGTGGACCTCTTATGTTCTCACAGAAAGGGGCTTAGGAAGTATAAAATTACATATTCTTTTAAGCACTTAAAACTATTTAGAGAAAACATTTTCACTTAGGCACGGGAGGGAAAAAAAAAAATCAAAGTTTAGAAATAAGTACCAGTTCAATTTAAAGCAAAAAGAGAGAACTTTGGAGACTGCAATTCATTTTATTCATGGAGGACTCGTATTCATGGAGATTTATATTGGAGCTCATAAAAGCCAGAACCAGTGTTCCAGCTTTTTCAACAGCCGGGGAGAAGCAGCCACTTTTCAGTTTGGGATTTACTTTAAGTGCCTAAAGTCTCACAAAGGAAATTAAGTGCAGTGGAGCAGACAGTGCTGCTTTGGTCACCACTTCTGCACTCATATTTCAGCTGCATTTGCCTCCTGACCAGCTTTCCTTGGCAAATTGAAAAGTTTATGGCCACAAAATTCCTTGGAAAAGTTGCATTTGTGCTCACCGATGGCAGAGATGGAAATCCAAGTCTCCAACTCCTGGTTTCCACAAACCAAACAGTTGGATGTGAAATGCCATCAGCAAAAGCTTGGCAAATACGTTGTGAATAACTGTTGTAACACCAGGATAAATAGCTGGCCTTTATTTTATCAAAATCAACCACAGTAAGAGGAATCATCTCCTCCTGCGTATGGAATTAAGGATATTTCTAGAATTCCAGGGAAAAATCTCTTGTATTTTCATCACTTTGTTCTTCCTAGGAAGCCAATATATGTTATGTATCCTCATAAGTTGCAATTTGGACTGGATTTTAGAGGAGGGAAATAAAAAATCCAGATTTTCACATTTCTTTTGCTGGACTGTATTTTCCAGCCACCCAAAGCAAATTCCTGAGTGAAGGACATATTTTCCTGGAGGCTTTTCTCTGTGAAGAGAAGAATGTTAGCTACACTGGGAAGTGGAATACGTGGGAAAGGGATGTTTGGAAACAGAAAATTCCAGTAATCAGTTCAGGTCAAGCCCCAGTGTCCCACCAGGGCTCTGGACAGCACAAGTGGTCTTGGCAAAAGGTCTCTCCCAGCTGCCCAATTTCCCAGGCAAACATATGGGAACCAAACGGACCTCGTAAATATTTGTTTCCAAAATCAGTTAATGACAGGCTACAGAGAAGCTCATGAAATTTTAATTTGATGGGACGTAATTCTGAGCTCTCCAGAAAGCTCAGACACGAGGAGCCAGCGGAAATGGAGTCCAGTACAGATGAACTTTGCTCCCCAGGGAGAAAACAAACAAACAAATGAGCAAATGGACAGATAAAACCCCAAACAAACAGAAAAAAGCCCCCTCAAAACCCCAGACAAAACTCCAGATGTGAAGGATGAGCTGTAGATATTAGGCAAGGTTTTTAATTTATGGGAAGCAGCACGTGCAGTAAAAACCTTTGCTTTGATGATATTACCAGAGCACCACAGAGCAAATAGATTCTAACCCATTGTGCTTTAAACTTCTAAAATTTATTAGCCCCGAACTGTGATCTTTATTCATGCCAAGCTCTCTTCTGAATTTATGGCACTTGTGCAATCATTACTCAGCCTGTATGGAATCATACATTTCTATGAATTAAACTGAGAAGCAGTTTGCTAATTAGCATTTCAAGTGTTAATGAAATGATCACATGAGTTGCAGGGAACGGAGAGACTTAACATCATCAGGCATTTGAGTCAGACACAGCTGAAACATCCTCTTCCTATTTTCTGAAATTCCCACTCCCAGAAGTCCCCAGAGTTTAGCAAGATCATGAAACTGGAGCAGCATTTCATGGAGTCCCTTTTAGTTAATATCACTGTATTAAATAAGATCTTTCCTGCAAAGGAAAGAAAATGATTGTTCTCTCTCCTAAGCCGACAGTGTAAAATGTTCTTCAATAAAATCCAAGAAATTAATATTCAATGATTTACAGTAAATCTCTTGAGCACAGGAGGTTTGCTCGAGACAGGAAAAGCAAACACTTATGGGGTACATTATTATGATGGCTTATGCTAATTAAATTGAAGCAGAAATCCTTAATTTATGCTTTACCATCAAGTGCAAAGGGGAAAATTCTTTCTTGGTTCAAGCTTTATCTTGTTAAGAAGATTTACCTCCTTATTTCCTAGAATAAAGAGCTATTTTTGAGACTCTACTGAGAAAGCAGAGGCTTGCAGAGCCTTTCTCCATGTTGCCATGACACTTTGCATCTCAACCTACAGTTCAATACAATAGCTGCAATTAGGTTAATTAGAACATTATCTCAAAGTACACAACTATTGTACAAGAGAAGAAACATTCTCACTGAATATGCTGCTTAGTCACCAATAAATGATTTTTTTTTTAAATTACATTTTTTTAATTATAATGAATAATTTATTTCTCCTGTGGACGCTTGACATTTAAGTATTGTAACTCAAAAAAAACAACCATCCAACATCAGCTTAGGACATGCAGATTTTTTCTGACCTTTTAGTTATTTTCCTCCCATAAAATAATGAGAGAAAAAGAACACCTATAAGAAAGGATTGTATTATTTCGGCTCGTTAGTTATTTCCAGATTCGAAGGCCTTAATGAACACCCCATGTAGATGTGGTGCTTAGGAACAGGGTTTAGTGGTGGACCCACAGTGCTGGGTTAATGGGTGGACTTGTTGATCTCACAGGTCTTCTCCAACCTTAAGATCCTCTGACTCAAATAAACAAAGCTTTAGTCTGCACACACAAAAAATGGCAGCCAGGCGTAGACTAAAAAATACAAGAAATTAGGAATAAAAATTATTAACCTGATGAGATGGGGCATGAGGCCACCAGGAGCCAGCTTCTCTCCTTGTGGGTGTTATGTCAACTAAGAAAAGAAAAGTTTTAGGGGGAAAAACGAAATATTGATTCATTTTCTAAAACTCAGCTCGAGTAGAGGAGGAAAAGATACCAGGAGCATGTGGATGAAATACAGCTCTGTGAGAATCCCTGGGAATACGGTCACTGATGTTAAGAGAGGCAGATCCAGGTCAATTCCAGGTCAATTGTTGACTTTAAACCATTAAAGATACGAGAGAAACTTTCAATTCAATTCCTAAAACTCAGCTCCAGCACAGGAGGAAAAGGAACCAGGAGCGTGTGGATGAAATGCAGCTCTGAGCGAATCCATGGGAATTTTGTTTCTGATGCCAGGAGAGGCAGATCCAGGCTAACTGTTGACTTCAAACCATTAATGTTCTGAGATAAACGTTCAACTCCCTGAAACTGCTTTGTCTGGCTGCTCCCAGGTGACACCAGTGGCACTCAGGCCATGTGTGGGCGACAAGCCAGGACCCTGTGCCCCAGGGTGTGACCGGCCAAGGCTCCCAGGAGGAAGAGCAGGGAATCCCTCCTCTGCAGCCTCCAAAACACACTTGAGTTCAACTTCCATTCCTGGAGAGCTGCACAGGCTGGACAAACCCGCTGTGGGCAGTGGCTTCCCAACATGCATCTCATGAATGTCACCCCTGTCACTGGAAATATCAAATGCCAACGTTCTCATAATTTATTTCCGCCTGTTTGACAGGCAGGGACTTTCTGAGGACAGAACTCTAAATCTGAACATTTGTTTCTGCCTTTTCGGGTCTCACATTTGTTCCCATTCCCCACCCCATTTATCAATCATTTTCCCTAATCAGTGCTGCCCATATTTATCTTCCATAATCACCAACTCTCTTCTTGCCACGTGCTGAAGATAAGAGAGCTGCTGTCAGATTTTATGCAAACTAGGAACGTCTCTGGGGTGAAATGATGGAATACCAATCCCTGGGAAATGACTGCAAAACTCCCTTAACTTCAAGAAAAAGATGTTTTCACTGATAAAAGGCACCAACCAGATGCTCAGCTGAGCACATGAGGGTAGCTCACCCAAGAGACAATTTTGGTACTTTTAGCTTCCAGGATGTTTCCTCAAAATCAAGGAATACAATTCATGTTTTAAAGGAATTTGATTTGATATTTAGACCAGTTCAAACCTCTCAAATCCATTTTTTTTTTTCTTCATTGCTGTGCAAAGGACGATGTTGTTATAACCCAATTCTTTGTTCCTGTGAGACAATTACAAGTTTGCTGACCTGGTACTTCAGGTATATCTGACACAAGTTAGAAACAAACTCAAAGATGAATACAAATACACGAAAATTTCACCTAAGATAAAATTCTCATTTCAGACAGAAAAACTTCACTACTAAATTGCAACTGGAGCCCCAAAATATTATTGTACACTGTGAAGAGCCTTGAGGACTAACAAAGCAATTTTTTTCAGACCACAGGGTGAAGCATTTTTATCAAAATGAGGGGTTTGGGTTTTTTTTATTTAAAGAAGGAAGAAAACAAAATAAAAAGAAATATTTTTTTTAGATTTCTCTTGGATGCATGCATTTAAAAGAGATCTTCAGTGGCCTTGAACTTCCTGGCTGTGTCATGCAACTCCTCCTAGAACAAAACATGATTCAAGTCCCTCATTTTCTGTGAGGGAAATGTGTCTGTTTCTTCATTTTTCCTTTTCTACTGTTCCCCTGTTCAATAGAGCCTGTCCCATATATTTAGGATACGTGTGCAAGTGTATCCTACATAATACAGCACACGGTGTTATTTGAGTGAATCACAGAGAAAAAAATAAAGTTAAAATCTCCTTCCTGCACTTAATCAAGTAACAGAGCCCTAATCAATGGGGAGAGGCTGGAAAGCTGCTGTGGCAGGCACTTCCCATCTCAACCTGCAGCATTTGCTCCTCTCAGCAACTTTTTCCCCATCCTAAAGCCAAAACCATCACAGTCACATCAAGTTTGGACTCAAAGCAGCATTTGGTCTTGCAGCTGAAATTCTTTAAAACAAGTAAACAAAGAAAAAAATCTTATATTGTGCTTGCCAAGGCAGTGGATTAGCAGGGGAGACGAGGACATGCTGAGAAAATGTGTGGCTGTGGGGAGGTTCACAGAGATCAAGGAGAGCAAAACGTTGATTTTCCAGTGTCGCTGTTTCGTTCTCTTCTGCTTTCGCTACATTTCACCAAAATCTTCCTCCTCTTCTTCCAGGCAGCCGTGGTTGCTGCTGCCAACCCAGTTTGCCATCACTGGGATGGGAGGAGATTCCACGGAAATCTCTCCCCTTCCCCTATTTCTGCTCGCACTCATTCTCACAGCAGCCCTGTCAGAGGTGCCAAAGAACATCCTCGCCTCATCCAACGCCTTGTCCCTCCTCCTCTCCCCCTGCCACTCTCCCTGGGCCCTTTCTCACCTTTCTGCTCCTCTCCAGACAAGCCCTGCTCGCTCCCCTGAAGAGCCTGACAAGCTGCAGCCCCTCAGCAGGAATTTCTGCTGCCACTTGCGATCTGGAAACCTTCAGCCCTTGTCTCATCTGTTTGTGTTGCAGATTCTCCACTGGGGAAATCATCCGCTTGTACTGTGCCTGGTGCAAATGGAAACCTGTCCTCGGGGGTCTTCAGGCAAGGATTGGAAAAGGAAAATCCACCTGTGTGTCCCTGGGAGTTGGTGGCATCCATGGGAGGTGCGAGGGGATTTTTTTGGATTCGTTTTTGCCGGCCTTCAGCTGGTTTGTCCTGCAATGTCTGCTCTGCCAACGCTCACACCCCAGCAGGAGTTCTCCCTGCAGGTCCTTTGCTGAAAACAATCCTGCAGCTCCTTCCTCCACAGAGCTGCCTCCTCCCCCAGGAACACTTCCCTCACCTGCTGCTCTTCGGGGAATTAAGGAGGAGCAGAGCATGGAACGGTTCCCAGGACAGGGCAGATACAAAGGGCAGGGACAGACAAAAGACCCCACTAACCTTGAATCTGGGTGTGGAGATGGAAATCTGGCAATGCATCTCTCCAGCCCTGTCCCTGGTTTTGCAGCATTTTAGATACCCAACCTCAGCCTAGCAAAATACAGCAAATTTCAAAGCCATTTATAGCAAATACTTCACTGAGAAACAGGAATATTTAACCCCACCAAGGTGATAATGTGGCTTTTTACCAGAATATCAAAACCAGTTTCCATTTTCTTCTGGGGAGCAACAATTTCCTCCGTGTTTTATAACCACTAGTTGATATCACCTTCAAAATTAATATTTCTGTCCATCAACTCTCCAAAAATCTGTGTTTCCAATAAAACTGTGTAGAAGTTACAGGTTCCTCACAACTATAGTCCTCTACAGCACCCTTGAACAGATGTCAACATTCTTGGGCAGGTTTTTTGATCCCTGGTTACTGAGCCCCATCTATTTGTCCTAAAAAGCTTTGTATTACATTTATTATATCCTGTTTATTTGTATTAAAGCAATATAATGCCGTATATTGATACTTACAGAAGCACCTCGTATTTTTTCTTCAATGCTCTTTAATTCACTGATGCAATGCAGCAATTATTGATTTTTTTTCCCTCCCTAAATTTAGTAGCAGCAAATGTTACTTCATTAGTCTATCCACCTAGGGTTTTCTTCACAATAAATTCTGCATTAAAGGCTGCAGCCAGGATATTTTTATTTATGCCAGGGTTCCACCCAGAGGCAATAAAAAGTACCAGGGCCTTCCAAGGACTGCCTGGATTTTGTTCTCCCTTTATTCCTTGAGTTCACCCCCAGTCCAAGCTCACTTCGAGGTAAAAATAAAGTTCAGTCTAGAAGGAGGCTTAAAAATGGTTAAAACTGAAGTTAGAGAAGGAGAAATCCAAGCAAGGAAGCAAATTCTCACCATCAGTTCATTTATTCCTGACCTATCCCTTGTTCCTTGTGAGTTTTACGTGGGGACTGATTTGTGGGGCAAATCAATCATGGGCAGAAAGAAACCTGTCCTTAAAATGTGTCTGAATGTGCAGCAGGAATAAATATTGAGTACAGAGCTCTTGGCTTTAAAGGTTTATACTGGAAAAACAAAAAAAAAAGGAAAGAAAACCAAAACCCACTCAAAACACAAGCAAGAGGAACAAACCTTGAAAAATTTGGCAAAACCATTAAAAAAAAAAACCCCTAAATGTCCCTCATTAAAAGTTACCTCTGCCCTGTGAACACAGTTTGTTGCATGTAAGTACTGGGGAAAGGGAAATTAGTTTATCTTTGTGTGTATTAGGGTAAAAATAATTATTTTATAAGGCATTTTGCTCCTTATGGGTAGAACAGAAATACTTGGAGGGCAAATTTAGGGGAAAAGCTTTAACTCCACCCTGATAGGCAGCACGGGTTCCAAAAGCAAAGCCTTCCCTGAGACACAGAGGGTTAAATAGAAACAAATTAATTCTTAATTCAGGGGGTTTCCACCCAAAACTATTTTATTCCGTCGAAAACAGAGGACTGGGATTACATTATTCCTACATAAATTTGAAGCTCCCTTCTTACCAGAGACTTGGGGAGATTTGGGTGCCAGCGAGGAACATCTGGGGATGCAGATGGGCACAAGCACCTGAGTGCTGTCAGCTGCCACAGAAACAGAGAGGAGAAATCCCTAAATCGAGATTTATTTTTTTTTTTTCCCCTCTGATAAGAGAACAGGATGGATTTCATCACCCAAGGCCTTCCCAGGGAAAGAGCCTCAGTGGCTTCACTGAGCTCAGTAGGAAGGGACAGTGGCTGAAAGCAAAGGAAACCTCTGCTGGCTTTGACTACTTTAATTTTTATCCCATAAACAATTCCAATGAGATGAGCTATGTAATAGCTTTTTTATGATAATTGTGTCTATTTGTTTGGTCTTTTACCAGATCATTAAAGCTGCTGAGGTTGTTGGAGAGCCATTTTTTTTTTTCTTTTCTTGAACTGTTTTAACTGTTCTTATTTGGTTACTGCAGTTTAGGGATGATAAAGATTTATAAGCAGCCAAGAAAAGCTATTTTTAAAAAGCTTTTCTTCTGAATATCGACAGTCCCTTCCTCTGGAATAGTTTCAGTGACAGTTTTTTCTTTATTAAAAAGAAGAAAACAGTACGAGAGAAAATAGAAAATATTTATCTAAAAAATATTATCTAGAAAATATCTCAAAGAAAAATAAGGTTTTTTTCCCCCACAATATTACAGGGAACTGGGGAAGGCAAGCAGAAAGGAAAACATTTTAGCAGTGAGGTCTGGCACAAATTCAAGCATAAATCTGCTTCATGCATTGGGAATGCAGGATCAGGGATGAAATTAAGAATAACTTTGTTCTGCCCTAAAATTCGCCTCCCTTGGCACAGGACTGGTGTTGTAAAGCCACGGGACGGGTGGGTGGAGAAGGGGAAGGGGTGGAAAGATACAGACACACAAAAGCTCTTCCCCCAGAACTCTGAACTCAGATTTAAAACCTCAACAGAACACAGCCCAAAGGCTGGTTCAAAGAAATCAAGCTCTGAGACACCTTCTAGAGCAAAATTTTTACCATTTGACAGCATGAGGAATAAAAATGTGACAGAAAAATCCCAATTTATGGGCACGTGAATTCATTTAAATGCACAGGTTTAGGGGTTTCTAATTGTTTTCTGAGTCTGAGCAGTTTTCTGCAGCTCACTGAGTCCAACAGCAACATTTGCCACCTGCACTGAGATTCTCAGGAATTTCATTATAATCCCATGCACATTTCCCTGCAGTTTTGGCATCAGATCCTCCACTATCACTTTGATGCTATTTATTGGACCTGTTTAACCTTTGCATTTCCTAATAATTTTTTAAGTGGTGTTACAGGCACTGCTTGGGGTGTTTTGGATGCTGTGTATTTAGATTTAGACAGCCGTTCCCATCATTCTTCAAGGTGCAAACTGAGCTTCCATGAGCCATTAATTATCATCATTCTGCACGTGACTCTCTTCTTTTCCAGAGTCTCAATCACATCTATATGCAATTCGATTTTCAGGTAGCAGGAGCTCCTATCATTTCCTTCCATATAAAACTTACATTTACATTTTTAATACCACAGATTTTGTAGAAATTAGCGGATTTAAGATGCAACATGTTTTAGATCACTGTTGTTAAACAAGGAACATGTGGGCTTGGTTTGTTGGGTTTTTTGTTTGTTTGTTTGTTTTTTTGAGGTTATTTATGCAGAAATATTGTATGTGAACAGTTATTTCTTCACTGAGGTGACTTTTCAGGGTCTGCATTGCCAGAATCACAGGGCTCTGCTTTGGTTTGGCACAACTCTGGATCAAACACTGGAAATTTTTCCTCTGCTCAAACACAAACGATGCCATGAAAGGCAGTCCCACTCAAAATGTTCACCTGAAAAACTGCTGTTGATTTTTTTTCTCTACTGCCTTCATAAAAAACCCTACCGAGTATCAGTCAATAAAAGCAGCAAGTGGGTTTCTTCTGGTTCTTTTAATAAAACCAGCAGCTCTTGAGAACTAGAGGAATACCAATGTTTGTCCTTACTGTGATTAAAAAAAAAAAAAAAGGAATTAAGCTCCACAGAATNAAAAAAAAAAGGCATTCAGCTGCACAGAATTAATTGTCCTTAGAAAATAAAAAGGGTTTAGTACAGAAAGTTGGATGAAATTATCATTTATTATTATTATTATTGTTACATTGCAATTTGAGTTTAGGGGCAGCATGGCTGCACCACCCTGCTGACACTGCTCCTCTTTGTGCTTGCCACCAAGGGAAATTCTTGGATCCAGGATCCATTCCTGGATCCAGAATTCCTGGTGTTTGGGGTAGTTTAAGCCAGCAGGGTCCAAGGAAATTTGTTCTCCAGGGTCATTGGAGCTCTTTAACCCAGGTTCTCTGGGGAAGTTTACACACAACTCCACCAGACACTCTCCCCACAGTCTGATTTAAAAATCCCCAATTCTTCCCAAAGCCCCATACCTGAAAAAGAAAATAAAATCGTATCTGCTACTGCTTTACCAGATCTGCTGCAAACCCATGGTTTTCCAACTGAGTTTCCCAATTGCTTTTACAGAGAATTCAAGAAAATTTGGGAGGCATATGAAAAGCACAGAAATTAAACATAACTCAGAGTTTACCCACTACTTTAATGAAATCAAATTAAAAATAAAACCAGCAAACCACAAATAACCCAAAGCAAACAAACCAAAAACCTCCAAAAACCACAATACAACCAAACAAGAAAAAAAAAAAAACAACCAACCAAATAAAACCCCCCAAACTAAGTTCCGGTGTATGGAATCTATAAACTTCCACCAATACATTTTCTTTCATTTTATTTTACTATTTTTTCAGAATTTGGCTGAAGCAACACATCCTGAATACCCCAGAGAAAGATCTGGAATGTGATATAGCAGTCAGTATCTGGGCATTAACTGCAAACTTTTGAAATTAACTCTCCCTACAGGAACTTCATCAGGTTAGAAATAATTACTGACAAAAAAAATCAAGATCAAGATCCAGGACCTCATTTCAATCTCCAGGCGAGTGTGCAGAATTTCCAAGAGATGCTCACATCCTTTCACTGACCCAGCAAACCTCCCATGGAAAAGGGTCCAGGGCTGCTTTCACCTCAAAATTGTGTGAAGGGGGAGAGATCAGGAATTAATTTAAACAGAACAGAAGGGAAATAAACAAGCAAGGTGAGCTCCAGCCTGAAGCATTCCCACTTGGACACCAAAAACAGCTCATGGGAACCTCATCTCACACACCTGAGCAAAGGAAACCAGCCCATCACATCTGCCCCTGCTGGGAATTGTAAAGATGTTTCCTCTGATGCAGCAGCAGCTGCTGAATCTCCTTTGGCTGGCAGATATTGGATCTGAGAGGCTGGAATGGCAAAATTTGATTTCTGCAGGAAGGGCCATCAGTGCTGATTGGGGTGATGAGGAAAAGGCGCTTGAACTGCACAGGGAGGGAGGAGGTTTGGCTCAGTCACAAAATTTGGGTTCCACCAGATGTGCCAACCACTGCCAGGCCAGAATTAGACCCCTTTTAGCTGCCCTGCAAGTATAAACATCTGGATTTTTCCTGCCTTCCTCCAAACTCTAACAGCTTACACTATTTTCCAGGTTTTTCGTGCCTAAGAAGAGGAAGTGCAGTGCCCCAGAAATGGCTGAAGTCAGAGTGTTCGCCCTCAACACAGTTTTGACAGCAAAGGGCCAATGAACACAACGTGTGCTGACAAAGGGATTGCTAATGATGAGTGGAAAAAGAAATGACATTGTTGGTTCTGCAGGATTCTTCACTGGAAATCCGCCTGTGCTGACACTGGCACATATTTCACATCTTTAATGTTCACCCTTATTTGTTGTTATAAAGCAAATATTTGTCAAATCCCTGGACTCTGAAGTTTCCCAGGGCTCAGGGCAAAGCTGCCTCACTGATGTGCCAGAGGAGGCTGCAGGAATTCTGAGCAGAAAATGGGAGGTCAAGCCCAGGAGGAAAAGGAGAAGGAGCTGAAGAGTTTAAGTGTAACCTGAGGCAAGGACTGGCTCAGTCAGCAGGACCATGGGCATCACCTGGAGCCAAAGGGGGACTGGGAGCTTTGGAGGCACTTCCCAGGCTGGGGCAGGGGCAGCTCCCCAGGGAGGTCCATCAAAACGGGTTTGAAGGTGCAGACTTTTGTCTAGTTTTATAAATCTCAGAGTGGTTTGGGTTGAGTGGATGCAGAGATCACCAATTCCAACATCCCCACCATGGGCAGGGATATTTTTTCTCTTTGGGCATTTCCATCTGGCCACAGGGCAGCAAACACCACAATGTGCCTTCCCCTCCCACCTCTCTGCAGCTCTCCAAAAACCCAATTTCTCAATAAATCACCTCTGCAACACCTCACAAATGACTCCTGTGTTCACTTATTCTAAAATATCAAACCATATTTGTTTTATTCTTTGCTTATGGCTGAGATTTGGAGGTGAGGCAAAGAAATTCAAAGCCAAAACAAAAATCTGGCAACTTTCTTCCCACTCTTTTTGTTATTCAAAATATCCAATTGGTTTTCAAACATATTTTTAATTGAGTTCAGCAAGATCTGCTCCGGGAATTGATGTGCCTTAAGACACCTTTGAAAGTCAGAGTTGTTTCTATTTACTAATTAGTTTCCATTTACATAAAAACATTTTGTCATTTTCAGAGTTTCCTCACTTGTTTTTTCACAGGGAAGACAAGGGTTGGGAGCCCGAGTGAACCAACAAACTTAAAAACCAAAGAAAATATCAAGGAGACAGAAGATGCAAAAAAGTAAAAAAAAACAAACTTAAAGACCATATGTCAAAGTTTTCAAAAATGTAGATTTACACTACCTTGAAAGCAAAACATTTAAATTTATAATTACACTAAAGAAAATTAAAAAGTAAATGAATTACCAAGATGGCTTTGATAGTGTTTGCCAGTGTTTCTTACTTTATTCCAATTAGCCTTAACTTTATAGTTTGACTTTTTCTCTGCACCACTCATTCCAAGACAATGTCATCGTTGAGTCCATAAGCATTTTGAGAATTAATTAAAATGTCATGAAATAGTTCTTTCATTAGCATATATATGGTCATAAAAATAATTATAATTACTTCTTAGAGGTGGAGGAGAGTTAAGTTTGATTGATGGAATTAATGAAAACGGGGACAGCTCCACCATACTAAATAGCAGAAACTTGGAGTATTAACTATCCACTATGTGAAGTTATAATAATTACAGCAAGAGCTAAAAAGATTAGTATTCAAAAAGAATAATGTACCTTAGAGCCCAAAATACCCATTGCAAATTATGGATGTATTTTCAACTGTTTATAATGTTCTCAGAAGAAAAATATCATTTTGATGAACTTCCAAAGGCTCCTAGATTAATAGGTATTTGCAGCCTTACAGAGAGCACAATCAATCCCTCTAATCTTGTTATCAGATGCTAAACAGCTGGGTGACCTGATTGAAGTGCTATGATTTTAAGGAAGTAATAATGGATAATAGTTTCCAAATGCCTGCTAAGAATTTGCAAAGCTGTATAATAGACCCAAAGATATGCAAATAAATGGCATTAAAAGAAACATTATAATTAGCAGCCCAATGCACAGAAACTGCTTGTGCAGCCATAAGCAACCTAATCTCATTTCAGTTGTGCTGCTTTTAATTTAGTCTCCACTGAAGACCTGCAGCTCTGGAGTGATGGTCTGGGAAGCTCAGGTGAACACCCAAAACATCCAAAACCAGAATTAAGTGGCACTAAACTCCCTCTGCAGGGTCCAGGCCTTGAGCAGTCCCCTTGGGGAGGCTGAAGTGGCCAAAGAATAATTTTTCATGCAGAAACAATTATATTTTTTTTAATACATTTAATTCCTTTGTCATTATTGTAAGTTATTTCCAGATGGCAGGTGGTTGATTTTTAATTTTTTTTTCTTTTAAAGAGCAGCTGCCAAGTTTGCGAGGAATTATTTTGCAGAAGCCTGAACTGCATTTAAAGGTCTTTTTTTTTTTTATAAGACATTGCTAATCTCACATTTTCCCCCTCTAATCACACAAACAGTTTAGGCTAAAAAAAGCATTCCCTGGTAGGAAGGAGAGGGGGGGAGTGGGTACCCACAGCTGTGCCTGCTGCTGCCAGGGAGTTTGTTTCCCACTCTTGTATTGATGGAGATGCTCCGACGGTTGTGGCGCCAGATTCTCACAAATGCCATGTTTTGCAAACTGCCAAATTAAGGAGGGAAGATCCTGGGTTTTAGGAATAATGTTTTAAATATTTCCCTTTATTTTTCTACTGAGGGAGCATATCGTGGGAGGCAACACATTTCAAATGGTCTGGCTGATGCCAGGGAAGGATCGCTCTGTTAACAGGAAAATATCTCTGCTTGGAATTACTGGTCAAGAGGAAGAAACTTCCACTAAACACTGGAAATACCTGCAGTGTCTCATTGCCAAAACTGCATTCCCTTGAGCCATGGTCCTCATGCTGGCACTTTGCTGGGATGAAATTTTGTTTTCCCGCTCTCAGACAATAAATTTTATTACCCCACTCTCAGGATGGGTTAATGGGCCAGCTGCTAAAAGCAGGTGGGGCAGTTTTCTTTATCTCCTCCAGGACCCATCCTCCATCCAGGGAGAGATCTTCTGTTACTGGGCCATCGAGTCTCCCTGCAGGACTGATAAAATGACATCATCCCACTGGGAGAGGCTCCACCCAGGGGGAGGAGCCAAGCATTCCTACCTGGATATAATCTGAGATTTGCAGCACCGAGTCAGCCTTTCCACTGGATTCTCAGAGGAAGACGAGGGCCATCTATCACCACTGGACCTTCAGAGGAAAGCTACACCCTTCTACAGGATCACTGCTTCAACAGAGCCACATCTGCCACTCCAGGGGGGCTGCAGCCACCACTGAATCAGACTGCTACCAACACCCCGACCCACGGGGTGTCAGGCTGTATTCTGACTCTGTCAGTGGTTTGGTATTTCTTTTTTTAATATATTACTGCATTTTTATTTTAATTCTCCTAATAAAGAGCTGTTATTCCTATCTCCATATCTTTGCCTCAGAGCCCCTTAATTTCAAAATTATAGCAATTTGGAAGGAGGGGGTTTACATTCTCTATTCCAAGGGAGGCTCCTGCCTTCCTTAGCACACACCTGTCGTTCAAACCAAGACATGCAGCTTTGCTTCAGTAGGACTGAGTTATCTTCAGGGAATAAAGGAATAAGATGAACCTGGAATGGAACGTTGCTATTTCCAAGTCAAACAGCAGCAAGAGGACTATGACAGGGTCTCAAGGTCAGTCCTAGGTTCACCCTGACTTGAGCATTTTGATTCCATGAGGAATCTGTGGTGTAGGGAGGGTTCCGGGGATTGTTCGCGGCTGAGCTGCGCAGGATGACTGGAGAATCCTTCCTCGTGCCAAAGACATGGCAGCCCTTCCCTGGCCCTAAGCTGGACCTTCACCTCTGTCTGGGACCTTCCACGAGGGCAGCACTGTCCCTCAGCCTGGGCTGGAGCTCCTTTCCCTGCAGGATACCCCAGGTAGACCACAGGAACTCCCACGATTTATACTCATTTATTTCTCTTCCTGCATTCCGTGACCGGTGCGTTAAACCCTGGAGTTCCTTCCCTTCACACAGTCGTGCTCCTGTCACGAGTCGAGAACGGGGCTTTCATCAATTATTCACTGCTCTGAAGATGTAAGAACTTATCTCAGGGCAAACTGGTGTTTCTTCTCACTCCTCAGAAGCAGGAGTTGGGAAACTTGTGCCCCTCAGCCGGGAGCTCCACTCTCGTTCAAGGGAAGGAAAAATCACCTCCAGCAAACTCTCCTTGCATAAGGGAATGAGCAGCTCCAGCCCAGCAGCATGCCAGGCTTATAAATGGGGATGTTGGAAAGAGACTGACATTTTTTGAGTAGAGTTGTCAGAATTATTTCGTATTAACTTTACCTTTCTTTATTCTTATTCATATTTCATCGTTCTCCTCAGAGGGTTCCTACCTTCGAAATTAAGGGGAAGAAATGCAGGTATCGATTTCTTTATTTATTTATTTTTTAAATGAACGGTTTCCATTTCCATCTCTTTGGTTTTCAACCCCAATATCAGCTTGGTTGCCGTTGCTCAAAAAAAGGCGTTTAAAAGGTTTTCATATGATGTTTCTTTCAAATTAAATATTTCTCTATGGAATGAGGTAGATTATTTAAATTTGGCATACAAAATAATGCATTTATTAACGTGCCATGAGTTACATTTTCCAAAATCTCTCAACCCTCCTACAAAATTTTTTCCTAATATCAACACTGATAAACCTTTTACTATGTCAAAGGAATTAGGCTAAATTTAAGCTTTTCAGATAATCCTAAAAAATGTTGTGATCCCACTGTTTATCTTTGAAAGTATTTACCATGAAATAAGAAGAGTAAGGCTCAGAAAAGTAGATCTACTTTTCTTAATTTAAAATAAATTTGTTTTTTTTCTTATTTCTCTGTTTCTCTCTCCATCCAAGGGAAAACAAACGTGGAAACAGCAAAGTCCTGGAAATAGTCCTTATAAACACAACTTATCCTATCGAGATTTCTATATGCATCTTTTACAGAAAATCATTGAAATCTAACACTAGCTACAAAAAAATAAAGGTCTAAGGAGATTATGAATAAAAGCTACTGCCTGCTTTGTTTTTAATGAGATACCGAAAACATTTTTATTCTCACCCATATTTTTACACACATTTAATGTTACCCAAGTTATTTTCAAACTAACTCTGTTAAACAGGACAAAGTCCTCATATCTCCTGCCAGTTTAGGAATATGCAGGTGCTTGCATCTTTCAGAGCCTTTGTGAATATTGTACAACTTTCAAGTCTAACCTACTTTCCCTTCTCATTTTTTTTCCTAGAAATGTTCTAGAGTCCCTTATGAATGTTGCAAAAGATTCACAAATTCTGAGTGCTGCATAAAGTGACGAAAATTAACATCTCCAAGAATGTCATTGAGATGGGCAGATGTCTCCCCCCAGCCCCAGCAGGCTCAACTTTGATGAGATGGGGCTTAAAAAGGAATTTTTAAACCTCTCCAAACCTACAGGAAAAATACAATGCCAGTGATGAATGTGCTGCAAAGTTACCTGTTCTCCTGTGGATCAACACATGTTGGAATAGACTGAAAAACACTGCTTTATACCCCATTAAGTTTATTATGCTCTGCATCCCTGAATTTTTGTGTTTCCCAGGCGGCTGAGTGGAGGAATTCTTTGGATAAGACTGGGGTTTGGGTTTTTAGCTTTCTCCTGTCTCCAGCCAGGTAAACAAGGCCGTAAGTAAAACCTTCAATACCTCAGTGGGTGGAGGTCCAGGCTGGGTTTGGAACTCACAGGGTTTATTGACTGTCCTGGGAGGGAGGAGCTGCTTCTGATGTGCTGAGAACCAGGGCTCTGCTCCATTCACACCTTCTAAAAGAGCTGAACTCCAAAAAACCCTGTAAAATGCAAGAGAAATTGTGGCTGCCCCATCCCTGGAAGCGTCCAAGGCCAGGCAGGGCTTCGAGCAGCCTGGGATAGTGGAAGGTGTCCCTGCCCATGGCAGGGATTGGGATGGGATGAGCTTTAAGGTCCATTCCAACCCAAACCATTCCATGATTCCGTGAACTGAAAAATGCCCATTATTACCTTTCAACTTTTGGAGGAGAACACGACAAAATTCTGTCTCTATTACAGTACTTGGTGGGGTGGCATAGGAAAGCCCCAGAAGAGGAAACCAGTCCCACTGAATCCTGTCGAGCTTTAATTTTGGCATCTCATAATTGCACCAGGCCAGGCAGAAGAATAAAAGCGATCCTTTGAGTGAAAGCAATAAATCTCCCAGCAAAATCCCATCAAAAATCTACTTAGCTTATAAAAACACAAAGAATGTTCCCATCCAGAGGTCTAGTGACAAAAAAACATTCATAGTTTCAGAATAGCTGACATTTAATTACCAGGGGCTGCTGCTCACAGAAGATGTACAGCAAACTGCATGGCCTTGGCTGCAGTACATGAAACTATTACGTTATCAAAGATTTATTTCTTTAAAGTGCATCAATTCCAGCTAAAAGAAGCCTAAAGTCGCCCATGGTACTCTCCATGTCTGACAGGTGACTTAATGGTGTTACTACAGAAAATAACAGGCTTTGGGGGCTCTAACAAATCCAACATTTCCTGCTCGGGAGCACTCAGAATCTGACAAGGCATTAACTCCAGCCTCTGTTCCTTCACTGAATATTCCCCCTCCAAAGACAAGCATTTCCTTTCGAAGGGAACCAGCAGTTAGGGCCAAAATCCAGGTTAAAATTCCCCAGTCCTCCCCCAGAAGTGCAAGGTGCACCCACTTATACAAAGAGAGCCATAAAGTAAAAGTTTAGGAATGAAATATCAAGCTGTCTCCTTTAAAAAATCAAAAATAGTTGCTTATGTTTCTTCACAGGATAGAAGGTGAAAGAAGTGAAAAAATTGTTTTCCTAGATGAAAATGCAGGGTCATGGGAGCTGTGATTTTCTTTTAGAGGAGGCACTGAGACTTTAACCATGGCACTTTTATAACTTTTATTGAGAATTTAGATCCAAGTAACAGTCCTTGAACAGCAGAATTTTGCCAAAGACTTGGAAGAGACGGCTGCCTCTTGTCCTGGCTATAATACTGAATTTGTAAAACAATTATTTTCCCTCATTTCTATTTAAAAAACCCAAATTTTTATTTCTGTTCTCTACCTTAACAACACTTCTTTTACTAACTCGCCCAGACACCGGATTGTGCTGTAAAGTCTTGACACACACAAGGAAAAAACAAAAACCCAAAAAACCAAAGATAAAACTCCAGGTTACGACACACAGAGTCTTTGCTAAAATATAAGCAGACTCCTTTTTCGGGCCACTGCTTCAGGATATATATTTTTACTCAACATCTTTGATTATGCTGCCACCAGCAGCTTTTAAGACATAAAAAGGCAAATGACAGGTGCTGTCAGTGACTCGAACAAAAGCTGTGGAAATTCACTGAGCGTGTAATACGGTGGATTTTAGCAAAGCTAAAAACCCATGGTAGCTTTGACTAACTTGATCTTCCAGAAAGCTGTTTGAGGGAGAGAGGCACAAAATAATGAATTGGATGGAGTGTTACATAACAAAGAACTCCTCGGGGTCTTGTCTGCTGCCTTATCTCATAAATTGTAATGATTTTCATGTTAGATCAAAGAAGAGCATAAAACAAAATTGAGATGAAAACAACCATTCATTGCCCTCGAGTGTATAGCTTTTGTTTTAAGACACTCATAAGTGGAAGGTATTTCTTCCTCTGCACAAATCACTGCACTGTAATCTTCCCTGTGACAGCAGGAGCAGCTCCACTGGTGGAGCAGCACCTCTCAAAGCAGCTTGATCTGACTTTCCTCCCAAAGTACGGGCAGCAAGCTGGAGGCTTTATTCCCTTTTGGATTTATTTTAATTTGATTTAATTTATTTGGGAGGGGAGGAAAGGGGAAAAGAAATGGAAGATTGTCACTCCCCCCAGAAAAAACCCATAAACAAGAGAAAAATACAGCTGGGGTTTTGAAAATCAAAACATGCATCCTGTAGAGTTTACACAAAAAAAAAGGAGCAGGAATAAAGTTCATGAAGGCAGCAAGAGAAACATTTGCTGCCATGGGCATTCACCAGAAGATCCTTGGCTTGAGGAGAGCACCACAGAAAAAAGACACATGGAAAGGTTTCCCCCCTCTCAGGGTTTAGGGCATTAAAAGAAAATTATGGAAAGGAGGAGATCAGCGATGGTGCATCCTGGTTTATGGAGCACCAGCACCCCTGGCTTGCCGCTTCTGGAATGTTCTGGCTGCATTAATCTCAGGAAACAGCAATTTCAGAAGACTGGAAATTCTCTGCTGCTTTAGCTCATAAATTGTAATGATTTTCAGTTCATATGACATTAAAAATTAAAAAATTTCTCATGTCTAGAAGAACTGTTACATTATTGACACCCCACCAATTCCTAAGGAAACATTTTCAGCAGAGATTAATCCTACCAAAATTTAAATATTGGTAATATTTACAGGACAAAAAAGGCAAGTTTTTATCAGGTTGCATTAAGTATGAATGAAGAGAGATCTTATCCCTGTTCTATGAACTCCAAGCAGGATACAAAACAACACTGAAATCAGATTCAATTGAAAGGAATTTTTAAAAGATCAAGTCTAGGATGTTCCTTTTCACTAACGCCATAATTGTGTATTAACAACAACATAACTATTAAATTTTATTCATAATTAGATTATATATTATGTATTACATTTATCACACAAGTGATATGGAGAGGTGATTGTAAGAAATTATCTATTAAAAAAAATCATAAATTAATTCTCAAACTCAAAGGCAAGTAAAGTTTTTTTTTATTTCTTCATGCATTACGAACGAACTAATTCACCCAAAAATTCTTAATGCAGAAATATTTTATTATAGTGCAGGGATAAAAACCTCATGCTACCTAAAATGAAAATGCTTATTATCAGAAATGGGAAAATAATCATTTTTCAAAGTTAGTTTCCTCTTCAGTTCATTAAATACTCATGAGCAGGTCTCAAGTCCTTTAAATTTGTTATTTGCACAGATGCAATATTTGTTCTTTCCTAAGTGTTTTGCTTATTGATGACCCCAGTGATCCTCGCCCTGGGATCCTCCAGCTGTGGGTAATCCCATTTCATTCCTGCCATTTCCCTTCCTTGAGCAGATTCGTTTTATTCCCGAAACCCGGAGCTCTTGGTGTTGTCTCCAGGGCTCTGAAAGACTCGGGGAGGGCTGGAGGATAACTGGGCTGGGAAATGACAGAAAACACTGAAGCTTTTTCTGTTTGGCTCACCGAGGCCTCAGAGCCGCAGCTCCCACCAGGCTGATGCAAAATTTATTGGCTGCTTACAGAATCTGAATTTCATTTTCTGTTTCCCATGGTCATAGGTGTGCATGGGTTGAGATATGAAGAAGTGAAGCAGATATTTTCCACTTGTGCTCATTCCATAGCCAGGGATCTCAGGATCTGCTCCTTTGCTGGGATGAATTACGCACTGACAGTATTAACATGTTTTCTTCAGTTCACATAAGATTAAAAAATATTTAAAGAATAAATCTAAATTTTTCGTAATAGTCTCCACATCCCTTGCAATAATCACCTGTTACTGTTCAAAACTGCTACCAATTACTATAAATAATGACACGAAAATTGCTATTTCAAGAATTTAAAGACAATTTTATCAAGAATTAAATATTTTAGTCAATGTCTTCAGCTATGGCTCAGTCTTGTAAAAACAGAGAAA